>JAMOIN010001072.1:0-7500 GCA_024666655.1 Dascyllus trimaculatus
GCTGATCAGTTTGTGCTGTCAGGCCTCAGACATTGTGTTTGTGTTCAGGGTTGCGTCGCCTCCCGTTGACACCATGGGAGAGCAATGTGGTGAATCGCCTACAGCAGCCAACGCATTCCTACCTGGCTCGCAGCCGCAGCGCCATGAGTCTGTCCGGAGAGCAAACAGGTAAAAACAACACTGATAAAGGCTGAGGCATTTGTGTGGAGACTGGAACAGTTTTAATAAAGAAAACTCGCCTGCTTTGCGATAAGCTTGATTCAGTTTAATGTCTCTGCAGCAGAACAGTTTCAGATGTTAATCAGGTTTGTTGAGACTTAAAGCTTTACGCCATCTGAAACTTCCTGTAACAGGCACACAAAGCTCACAGACAAACACACACACATACACAGGTGTGATCTAGTAATCTGTTCAGGAAGTATATCTAATACCAAGCTTGTCTACCTCTGTCGCCACAGTAACAGTAACTTTACCAAATGACAAGAAATCTGTCCAAAATGATTTGAAATTTGTCCCAAATATCTCTGTATTTGACCAAAATGGCAGAAAATATCCAAAACGACTTGAAGTGTGTCTGAACCAACACACACACACACACACACACACGCACGCACGCACGCACGCACGCACACACACACACACACACACACACACACACACACACGTCTGAATAACTAATCTGTTCAGGAGGTATTCTGACACCGAACTCTGTCTCTCTTTTTTGTTACTATTGTTACTTTGGCAATACATAATTTGTGTGTCTAATTGTTAAATATTGAATAAGTCAAAAATATAAGACAATGGTTTGTATGTAGGAGCCCACAAATGTCACCTGTAAGAAAGAGATTTGCGTCCCTTCTTTCAAAAGCTCAGTTAATACATTTTGAGAATTAGAGTCAATATTTGGCACATTTACAGGTTTGTTCTTCACCTCTGACAAAACTAAAGTCACTCAAAATGTTTCCAAATTAACAAACAAAAAGTCAAAAATGTCCCCAAATTTGTCCAAAATGGCTTGAATGTTATTTAGAGTTACTACTTTTTTTCCCAAAATGACTGAAAAGTTGAGTTAAAGATTGTCAAAATGAAGAAATATAAAAAATATATTTACAGTTGTCCACAATTAAAAGAAAATTTCTAAAATATCTTGTAATTCACCAAAAATACCTTAAAAGTGTATAAAATTTCTCAAAAGTGACTCAAGATTTGGCCAAACAATTAAAAAATTATTCACAATGGAAAAAAGTCTCCACAATGATTGAAGAAAATGACTGAAAACGTGTCCAAAATGCCAAAAACGTCATCAAATTGAGTTTAGAATTGTCTAGTATGACTAAGCAAAATGTCAAAAGTGGTTAAAACTGTAGTTTTCAGACCTTCTATGGGCACAAAAAGCAGCTATAAAACAAAATGAAGGAAAGAAGGAACCAGAAGCAGAACATGAATTCTCTAAATAACTGTGAATTAATTTTGTTGAAGTGTTTGCTGTGAATCCTGCAGTGCTCTATATTCTTCTGTCTCTGGTGCTTTTGGAACTTCACTCTTTCTGTTGTGTTACTTTCCTCTGTACTTTGTGTGAAGAGGCTCTTTCTGCATGTATTTCTGTATATTCTGCTGCATGTATTTGTATTTTTGCTGCTGATAAAGTAGAAGTTGTTCTTCTCTGAGATGTTCCTGGGGCCTTCTAATAGTCGAAACATTTCCTGGCTTTTAAACCTGCTCTAAGTTTCCTCCAATCGGATCAATGATCATTTAACATCTGGTGGTTACAGCTCTTCCGATCAGTAGCACTAACGCTGATTTTCTCTTCTTCTCTCTTCCTACCAAACATCTTCCTCCTAAACCTTCTGCTTCTCCACTAACCTTCTCCTGGCCATCGCTCTGCTCGTCCTCCTGCGTCATGCAGCGTTGCCTGTCTGTCCTCGCTCAGTCTCCTGCCACCCGATGGGCCCCATGTCCTTCAAGGCCCTGCAGGTCACACCGCTGCTTCACTGCCGCAGCCATGACCGAAGCCTGAGCAGGGAAGCGCCGTCCTCAAGCTCCACAAACCCACGAAGAAGAACCACCGGAGGAACCCAGGTAGGAGCCCAGCAGGAAGGAAATAGAGTCTGGAACCATATGAGACTATGAAGCTCAGACTGATGTTTATAATGACCTGCTAGGAGCACAAATGATTCAGTATCAGAACTTTTTGATCTCAAGAAGGATTATAGGGTATATACAAAACACTGAAGACTAATGAGCTGCTGATGAGATTCTGGTTTGGTCCTTTAATCTTCTTTTTATAGGTTAAATTGCCAATATTACACCACTTATAGCCAGAAAATAAAAACAACTTGATGAGCAAGGAGCTCATCAAACAACTCAATGATTTTTCCCAGAGTCCTTGAAGGTATCGTATATAACATAGAGTCCTATCAGGAAAATTAAAGACATTTGATCATTTCATTTAAAACTTCTTTCCAAAACAAACTTTTTGCAGCAGATTTTGTTAAAAACCAACAAATTCTGAGCTTTTCAGCACAAATAAGTCAAAAATTTGACTTTCTATCATAAATTAGAGTTTTCATTTTATAATTCTGATCTTTTTTCTTTTTTTGGACTGAGTTTGACTTGTTATATCAGAATTTGAACCATTTGTGTGTGAATCTTGACTTTTTATCTCACATTAGCAATATTTTATCTTAAAATTTTAAGTTTGTTTATTCAGAATTCTGATACAAGTTGAAATTTTGATTTTATGTCATGATTTCTGAACTTTTATTTTTGATTTACTATTTCATAACTGGTTTTTATTGCAGAATTTTACCATATTTCTGCAACATTTTGACCCTTGATTTGTGTCGTTAAACTCTGTGGTGTCTAATTCAAAAATTCTGCTTTAGCCAGACCCTGTAGAACCACAACCTTCCTCCTCCTGGTTCTGATTCTCCAGGACTGACTCAGATGTGACCAACAGGGAAACATTCAGAGAGTTTTCAGGTTGAACTGCAGGCAGTGTTTCCACAGAGAGACTGAGAGAAAAATCAAACCTACTGGATCAATAAAATAAATGCAGCATGGCTCGGAAACAGTGAACAGTTTTGTGGACTCAGAAACAACAAGGTGGTGATCAGACTCTGAGTCCCATCTGTGTCACACTTTATAACATTAAGGTCTGAGAAGGAGGCTTTATGAGTTCTGTTTGTCCTGAACTCTGATAATCCTGATACACAACACCTGAGTTTAAACCTCATAAGGTCTGCATGCTGTGTTTACAGGGTCTGTTGTCTGGGAATGGGAACTCAAGGTGCAGTAATGTTTGCCTTTTTAATAAGATACGCTGTAAAAACATGACAAAAGAAATGGTTAAAAAAAAGAATGAAAATTAAAGCTGCAAGCAGCGTTGAACGGGCCCTCGCACACCCACGCGTGTCGGGACGTGGCGCAAGTCCAGGTGTGGCGCATGTCGGGATGTGGCAGAAATTTCACGGTGGTCAGACTTAGCTGACCAATTTCAAGGATTGTATCACAAACTTTCTCGGCCACCATGTACATCAGTGGTGTCAAACTCATTTGTCATTGACTATTGTCTGTTCTGTTATCAATTTTAAAAATCTGTTTTATTATTGTTATATTACTGTATTATTGGGTCGCTATTATTGACCATTATGCCCGTTGTTGCAAATTTGCAACATACCCAAATTTCTATTTACTTTTGTGCTATAATCAAATTAACAATCTCAACTTCAACTTATGGTGCAGGAAAGCCAAAATATCATGTCCACGCATGTGAACGCACGGTCTCAGGAGGCTACCATATTTTTTTTTCATGAATTAAAAAAAAGACAAAGAAGACATAATCATTTGTACATATTCCAGCCATAGGCAGAATAGGCCACATGAAATGAAGTGGGAGTTGCCCCCCTCAGCCCCTGTGAGATGGGACAAGGAACAAATGATTGAGTTTTGGGAGTGATCCAGATCAGTGTCTGGATCCAGGAATTTTTTAAAAGATATTTAACATTGGGAGTGTTAGAAAGCCCTGCAGTGCCATCTTGTGGTAGGACAGAGCATATATTTCCACATATATAGCACAAAGACGTTGAGTGTTTTTTAAGTATACTTTGTCGTTGGGAGATTGTGTTGGGGTGGACTGAAGCTGCTTGGTGGAGGTCTGTGTTCTCTGAGTGCTTTTCTAGCTACAATTTGTGATGATATGAATATTGACGAATGCATAATTAAACTAGTTGAAATACATATTTGATGTTATGTCGGTTTTTTACAGTTTTTCTCCATTGGTTTGGCTCATTTCTCGAAACTGAAATGACAATCTCAAAACAACATGGACAAACCTCCAAACTACTTGGCAATTGTTCACAACAGACTGGCATTTCTCCTTCATTTCATCAAATTGCAAACATCTTAGTACTTGTCTCGATGTCTCAGTACATCTTTGCAAATGATTTAGTACAGGTAGCCTTCATTTAGCACAATTTCCAAGTGAATAGATCTTGTTGAACTAAACTGATTGTTGACTTCTCAGTCTAATGGTCGTTCACTCCAAAACATGTCAGCATCATTTCATTGTATAAGTCATCACATGCACAATAGTCTGTTCAATTGTCAGGATTAGTCATGAACATACGGTGGCCAGGAGAGGGACGGTGAGGACAGCTTTATTTACAGCACTGTAGGCTCCATATAATGTTCCTTGTTTTTTGTTTGTGTTTATATTACAGTATGTTATGCTGTATAGATTTTCTTTTTACTCTGATGTATGAAAGTTACTTTATGTGTGTCAATACAGTTTTCTCGATTGTTTACACACATTTTCTGAAAGCATGCCTCATACTTTCAGAACTCTGCATACAAATCAGAAACACACACACAATGAGCAAAAGCCCTCAATTCTCCGTCAATTGAAACTTTACATTCAAAATGATGTTATTACTTCTCAAAATGCTATTTTGTTTTCAAATGACACAAACCATTATATGAATAGACATTTATAAGAGTGCTCACACAATGCCAAAGGGACGATGAATTTTGGAGGCACTGACTATTTATATGACAATAGAATTTAGTTTTGACCAGTCGTGTGAACTGTTTTGGGAGAGGTATGAGCTTTTGCAGGTGAACCATGGTGTTGTGCTGAACCATCCAGGTTATTTTGGCAAAAGCACCAAGAGTGTTGAGAACGTCTGGTCTGTTTCAAGAAATGAGCCAAAGCAATTGAGAATAGTCAGTGCAATTTTGGTGGCACTGACTATTTATATGAGAAAGAAATTTAGTTTTAAAACATGAGTGAAAGGTTTTGGGAGAGACATGAGCTTTTGCACGTCAGCTTTATATATATATTGCATATATTGCAAAGTTTGAAGCAATGATACCTGCAAATATACTGTCTTTAAGTTCCTGTTACCAATCGGTGGTGCTATGACTATGACTAAATTGTAAAATGTGGATGTATTCAGAAGTGGACTCTTGTCCAGAATATGAAATTTGGGATAGATTGGATCATGTACAGCTGAGATATAAACATTTTAGTAGTCATGACGAGACATCAAGTTCGCCACGCCACCACAGACACACCGTTTGACGACCAGTCACAGTTTTCTCCATGAATCATCATCAATGTCTTGAGGCTTATGTCACCAAATTTCAGTTGAATACAGTCAACCAAATAATAATAATACATTAAAATGTATTGAAACAGAGGGATTTTTCTACAATGACACAGACCTGCATTTATACGATTTGAACAGTAGGTGTCAGCGTTGCACCATTTATCTGGATTGAATCCAGAGCTGCTGACAACGGTAAAAGTACATAAAGGTCAGAGGGCCACCACGGTCACATCCTTTGACTTTTGTGGAAGATTTTGATAACTTCTCATCTTTAAGGCCTGTTGTATATACTGGCCAAATTTCAGGATGATATCACAAAGTATGGAGCAGTGGTAAGGACAAATGAGAATCCTTTTACCACTAGGTGACGCTATGACTATGACTAAATTTTAAAATGTGGATGTGTTCAGAAGTGGACTGTTGTCCAGCACATGAAATTTGGTCCAGATCGGATCATGTACAGCTGAGATATAAACACTTTAGTAGTCATGGCGAGACATCGAAGTTCGCCACGCCGCCACAGACACACCGTTTGACGACCAGTCACAGTTTTCTCCATGAATCATCATTAATGTCTTGAGGCTTATGTCACCACATTTCAGATGAATACGGTCAACCGACTAATAATAGTACATTAAAGTGTAAAAAATGTCATTTCCTGTTGCCAGGAGGTGGCGCTATGACTGTGGATAAATATATTGTCATAGGGATGTGATCAGGGCAGGACTTTGATCAAATGTGTAAAGTTTGAGGCAGATCGGAGCCTGTGAAGTGTATTGAGACAGCACTTGAAGTTTTATGGCGAAACATCAAAGTTCAGGAGGCTGCCACGCCCACGCCCTCAGACTTTTGCGGAGTGTTTTGATAACTTTTAATCATGAAGGACTGTTGTATATGCTGACCAAATTTCAGCTGTCTTGGAGTTACCCTGTATGCGGTTATAGCTTTTGAATATGAGCAAAAATCAAAAATATAAAGCAAAATGGCGGACTTCCTGTACACTTTTGCTGATGGATTGATTAGGCAATTTTGTTTGTCTTGTCTTGGTGCACATGTGTACCAAATTTGGTAGGGTTACATGAAACTAGCCGTATTAACTCCCATAGAACCCAATTTTCAAGGTGGTGCTATAGAGCCATTTTGCCACACACATGTGCAGCTCCCATGAAATATAAAATTTTTAGCCACTTGTGATGTGTGTGCAAATTTTCGTGAGTTTTTGAGCGCGCTTAGGCCCTCAAAAATGCAGTTCTTCCGTCAGGAGGAAAATAATAATAATTAAAGCTGCAAGCAGCGTTGAACGGGCCCTCGCACACCCACGCGTGTCGGGACGTGGCGCACGTCCAGGTGTGGCGCATGTCGGGATGTGGCAGAAATTTCAAGGTGCTCAGACTTAGCTGACCAATTTCAAGGATTGCATCACAAACTTTCTCGGCCACCATGAACATCAGTGGTGTCAAACTCATTTCTCATTGACTATTGTCTGTTCTGTTATTAATTTAAAAATCTGTGAGTGAGATGTTATCTGTTCCATTCTTGTGTGTTCTGTTACAGATTTTAAAAATCTGTTTTATTATTGTTATATTACTGTATTATTGGGTCGCTATTATTGACCATTATGCCCGTTGTTGCAAATTTGCAACATACCCAAATTTCTATTTATTTTTTGTGCTATAATCAAATTAACAATCTCAACTTCAACTTATGGTGCGGGGAAGCCAAAAAACCATGTCCACGCATGTGAACGCACGGTCTCAGGAGGCTACTATATTTTTTTTTCATGAATTAAAAAAAGACAAAGAAGACATAATCATTTGTACATATTCCGGCCATAGGCAGAATAGGCCACATGAAATGAAGTGGGAGTTGCCCCCTCAGCCCCTGTGAAATG
>JAMOIN010001072.1:12500-27500 GCA_024666655.1 Dascyllus trimaculatus
TAAAAATCTGTGAGTGAGATGTTATCTGTTCCATTTTTGTCTGTTCTGTTACAGATTTTAAAAATCTGTTTTATTATTGTTATATTACTGTATTATTGGGTCGCTATTATTGACCATTATGCCCGTTGTTGCAAATTTGCAACATACCCAAATTTCTATTTATTTTTTGTGCTATAATCAAATTAACAATCTCAGCTTCAACTTATGGTGCAGGGAAGCCAAAATACCATGTCCACGCATGTGAACGCACGGTCTCTCAGGAGGCTACGATATTTTTTTTTCATGAATTAAAAAAAGACAAAGAAGACATAATCATTTGTACATATTCCGGCCATAGGCAGAATAGGCCACATGAAATGAAGTGGGAGTTGCCCCCTCAGCCCCTGTGAAATGGGACAAGGAACAAATGATTGAGTTTTGGGAGTGATCCAGATCAGTGTCTGGATCTGGGAATTTTTTAAAAAGATATTTAACATTGGGAGTGTTAGAAAGCCCTGCAGTGCCACCTTGTGGTAGGACAGAGCACATATATGCACATATATAGGACAAAGATGTTGAGTGTTTTTTAAGTATACATTGTCGTTGGTAGATTGTGTTGGGGTGGACTGGAGCTCCTTGGCGGAGGTCTGTGCTCTCTGACTGCTTTTCTAGCTACAATCTGTGATGATATGAATATTGACGAATGTATAATTAAACTAGTTGAAAAATATATTTGATATATCGTTGTTTGTACAGTTTTTCTCCATAGGTTTGGCTCATTTCTCGAAACTGAAATTACATTCTCAAAACAACATGGACAAACCTCCAAACTACTTGGCAACTGTTCACAACAGACTGGCATTTCTCCTTCATTTCATCAAATTGCAAACATCTTAGTACTGGTCTCGATGTCTCAGTACATCTTTGCAAATGATTTAGTACAGGTAGCCTGCATTTAGCACAATTTCCAAGTGAATAGATCTTGTTGATCTAAACTGATTGTTGACTTCTCAGTCTGATGGTTGTTCACTCCAAAACATGTCAGCATCATTTCATTGTATAAGTCATCACATGCACAATAGTCTGTTCAGTTGTCAGGATTAGTCATGAACATACGGTGGCCAGGAGAGGGACGGTGAGGACAGCTTTATTTACAGCACTGTAGGCTCCATATAATGTTCCTTGTTTTTTGTTTATGTGCTTGTATTACAGTATGTTATGCTGTATAGATTTTCTTTTTACTCTGATGTATGAAAGTTGCTTTATGTGTGTCAATACAGTTTTCTTGATAGTTTACACACATTTTGTGAAAGCGTGCCTCATACTTTCAGAACTCTGCATACAAATGAGAAAACACACACACACAATGAGCAAAAGCCCTCAATTCTCCTTCAATTGAAACTTTACATTCAAAATGATGTTATTACTTCTCTAAATGCTATTTTGTTTTCAAATGACACAAACCATTATATGAATAGACATTTATAAGAGTGCTCACACAATGCCAAAGGGACGATGAATTTTGGAGGCACTGACTATTTATATGAGAATAGAATTTAGTTTTGACCAGTCTTGTGAACTGTTTTGGGAGAGATATGAGCTTTTGCAGGTGAACCATGGTTTTGTGCTGAACCATCCATGTTGTTTTGGCAAAAGCACCAAGAGTGTTGAGAACGTCTGGTCTGTTTCAAGAAATGAGCCAAAGCAATTGAGAATAGTCAGTGCATTTTTGGTGGCACTGACTATTTATATGAGAAAGAAATTTAGTTTTAAAACGTGAGTGAAAGGTTTTGGGAGAGACATGAGCTTTTGCACGTCAGCTTTATATATATATTGATTGCTTATATTGCAAAGTTTGAAGCAATGATACCTGCAAATATACTGTCTTTAAGTTCCTGTTACCAATCGGTGGTGCTATGACTATGACTAAATTTTAAAATGTGGATGTGTTCAGAAGTGGACTCTTGTCCAGCACATGAAATTTGGGCCAGATCGGATCATGTACAGCTGAGATATAATCATTTTAGTTGTCATGACGAGACATCAAGTTCGCCACGCTGCCACAGACTAACAGTTTGACTAACAGTCACAGTTTTGTCCATGAATCATCATCAATGTCTTGAGGCTTATGTCACCAAATTTCAGTTGAATACGGTCAACCAAATAATAATAATACATTGAAACAGAGGGATTTTTCTACAATGACACAGACCTGCATTTATACGATTTGAACAGTAGGTGTCAGCGTTGCACCATTTATCTGGATTTAATCCAGAGCTGCTGTACAACGGTAAAAGTACATAAAGGTCAGAGGGCCACCACGGTCACATCCTTTGACTTTTGTGGAAGATTTTGATAACTTCTCATCTTTAAGGCCTGTTGTATATACTGGACAAATTTCAGGATGATATCACAAAGTATGGAGCAGTGGTAAGGACAAATGTCCTCGTTAGAGAGAATCCTTTTACCACTAGGTGACGCTATGACTATGACTAAATTTTAAAATGTGGATGTGTTCAGAAGTGGACTTATGTCCAGCACATGAAATTTGGGCCAGATCGGATCATGTACAGCTGAGATATAAACACTTTAGTAGTCATGGCGAGACATCAAAGTTCAGGAGGCCGCCACGCCCACGCCCTCAGACTTTTGCGGAGCGTTTTGATAACTTTTAATCCCGAAGCCCTGTTGTATATGCTGACCAAATTTCAGCTGTCTTGGAGTTACCCTGTGTGCGGTTATAGCTTTTGAATATGACAAAAATCAGAAATATAAAGCAAAATGGCGGATTTCCTGTACATTTTTGCTGATGGATTGATTAGGCAATTTTGTTTGTCTTGCCTTGGTGCACATGTGTACCAAATTTGGTAGGGTTACATGAAACTAGCCGTATTAACTCCCATAGAACCCAATTTTCAAGGTGGCGCTATAGAGCCATTTTGCCACACACATGTGCAGCTCCAATGAAATATAAAATTTTTCGCCACTTCTGATGTGTGTGCAAATTTTCGTGAGTTTTTGAGCGCGTTTAGGCCCTCAAAAATGCAGTTCTTCCGTCAGGAGAAAAATAATAATAATAATAATAATAATAATAATAAAAACGAATACAAATCCAATAGGGTCCTACGCACCGTTGGTGCTCGGGCCCTAATTAAAGCTGCAAGCAGCGTTGAACGGGCCCTCACACACCCACGCGTGTCGGGACGTGGCGCACGTCCAGGTGTGGCGCATGTCGGGATGTGGCAGAAATTTCAAGGTGCTCAGACTTAGCTGACCAATTTCAAGGATTGCATCACAAACTTTCTCGCATGACACGGCCACCATGTAAATCAGGGGTGTCAAACTCATTTTCATCCCGGGCCACATCAGCATCATGGTTGTCTTGAAAGGGTCTGTTTTAATTGTAAGACTTCATTAATGTAAGTACCCCTTAACATATTATCAAATAATCGTCTCTGCATTCAGTGTACAAACATTTTTAATTTGTTTATATGAAAGCAAAATATATGTTGGCACGTTGCTGTGTTGTTTTAACATATATATTATGTATTTTAATTTGGGTTCCAGACTAACTTTTCCACTATGATGGAATGATTTGGTTGCCCCACCACACCTCTTTGTTTAGGTTCAGCATTGCTACAGCTATTAATCCACTATGCCTGCTGATGAAAAGCTGTTTTTGTATAACCCACTTATGGTGCATTGATTTTCAGTGACACAAGACTTGATATTTGTAAAATATTTCATTCAGAAAATATATTCATGTTTTCACCAGTCATCTTCTGATATCAGTCATAAACTGGTCACAGGCTACAGCTCCTGGAGAGTGTCGTACTGAAGAGAACAGCAGGCAGTTTTCAAAGTTTTTAAACTTCCAGATTCAGGGTTATGGTGCAGGGAAGCCAAAATACCATGTCCATCCATGTGGATGCAGGGTCTCAGGAGGCTACCATATTTTTTCTTTCATGAATTAAAGAAAAGACAAAGAAGATATAATCATTTGTACCTATTCCAGCCATAGGCGGTCATAATGACCGCACATGAAATGAAGTGGGAGTTGCCCCCCTCAGCCCCCGTGAAGTGGGACAAAGAACAAATGATTGGGTTTTGGGAGTGATCCAGATCACTGTCTGGATCCAGAAATTTTTTAAAAAGATGTTAAACTTTGGGAGTGTTTGAAAGCCCTGCAGTGCCACCTTGTGGTAGGACGGAGCACATATATAGCACATATATAGCACAAAGATATTGAGTGTTTTTTAAGTATACTTTGTCGTTTGGAGATTGTGTTGGGGTGGACTGAAGCTCCTTGGCGGAGGTCTGTGCTCTCTGGGTGCTTTTCTAGCTACAATCTGTGATGATATGAATATTGACGAATGTATAATTAAACTAGTTGAAATACATATTTGATATATCGTTGTTTGTACAGTTTTTCTCCATAGGTTTGGCTCATTTCTCGAAACTGAAATTACATTCTCAAAACAACATGGACAAACCTCCAAACTACTTGGCAATTGTTCACAACAGACTGGCATTTCTCCTTCATTTCATCAAATTGCAAACATCTTAGTAATTGTCTCGATGTCTCAGTACATCTTGCAAATGATTTAGTACAGGTAGCCTTCATTTAGCACAATTTCCAAGTGAATAGATCTTGTTGATCTAAACTGATTGTTGTCACTTTCAGTCTAATGGTCGTTCACTCCAAAACATGTCAGCATCATTTCATTGTCTAAGTCATCACATGCACAATAGTCTGTTCAGTTGTCAGGATTAGTCATGAACATACGGTGGCCAGGAGAGGGACAGTGAGGACAGCTTTATTTACAGCACTGTAGGAACCATATAATGTTCCTTGTTGTTTATTGATGTGTTTATATTACAGTATGTTATGCTGTATAGATTTTCTTTTTACTCTGATGTATGAAAGTTACTTTATGTGTGTCAGGACAGTTTTCTCAATTGTTTACACACATTTTCTGAAAGCATGCCTCATACTTTCAGAACTCTGCACACAAATCAGAAAACACAGACACAATTGGCAAAAGCCCTCAATTCTCCTTCAATTGAAACTTTACATTCAAAATTATGTTATTTCTTCTCAAAATGCTATTTTGTTTTCAAATGACACAAACCATTATATGAATAGACATTTATAAGAGTGCTCACACAATGCCAAAGGGACGATGAATTTTGGAGGCACTGGCTATTTATATGACAGTAGAATTTAGTTTTGACCAGTCGTGTGAACTGTTTTGGGAGAGGTATGAGCTTTTGCAGGTGAACCATGGTGTTGTGCTGAACCATCCATGTTATTTTGGCAAAAGCACCAAGAGTGTTGAGAACGTCTGGTCTGTTTCAAGAAATGAGCCAAAGCAATTGAGAATAGTCAGTGCATTTTTGGTGGCACTGACTATTTATATGAGAAAGAAATTTAGTTTTGAAACATGAGTGAAAGGTTTTGGGAGAGATATGAGCTTTTGCACGTGAGCTTTATATATATATTGCTTAAATTGCAAAGTTTGAAGCAGTGGTACCTGCAAATATACTGCCTTTATGTTCCTGTTACCAATTGGTGGTTCTATGACTATGACTAAATTTTAAAATGTGGATGTGTTCAGAAGTGGACTGTTGTCCAGCACATGAAATTTGGGCTAGATTGGATCATGTACAGCTGAGATATAAACACTTTAGTAGTCATGACGAGACATCAAGTTCGCCACCCCGCCACAGACACACCTTTTGATGACCAGTCACAGTTTTCTCCATGAATATTCATCAACATCTTGAGGCTTATGTCACCAAATTTCAGTTGAATACGGTCAACCAAATAATAATAATACATTAAAATGTATTGAAACAGAGGGATTTTTCTACAATGACACAGACCTGCATTTATACGATTTGAACAGTAGGTGTCAGCGTTGCACCATTTATCTGGATTTAATCCAGAGCTGCTGTACAATGGTAAAAGTACATAAAGGTCAGAGGGCCACCACGGTCACATCCTTTGACTTTTGTGGAAGATTTTGATAACTTTTCATCTTTAAGGCCTGTTGTATATACTGGCCAAATTTCAGGATGATATCACAAAGTATGGAGCAGTGGTAAGGACAAATGAGAATCCTTTTACCACTAGGTGACGCTATGACTATGACTAAATTTTAAAATGTGGATGTGTTCAGAAGTGGACTATTTCCCCGTTGTGGGATTAATAAAGTATAATCTAATCTAATCTAATTTACCTTAGTTAATTGGGATTAGTAGGACCTCATGAATATAAGTCATAAGTGGTAGCAGTCCGATGAATAGTAATAAGTAATAGCAGATCACAGCCATGCTTGGCATAGCTCTATGCTCTCTGAGTGCTTTTCTAGATACAATTTGTGATGATATGAATATTGACGAATGTATAATTAAACTTGATGAAATACATATTTGATGTTATATCGTTATTTGTAATACAGACTTCATCTTGATAAAATGACCCAGATTTGACGTCTATACAACCACTTTCTCACTTCAAGAGAAAGTGGTTTCTCACTTTATTAGCTTGTAGATGTGGTCAGTCACACAGCTTTCATGAAACAACAAACCTAAAGCAGATTGGACACTACATGTGTGACTTACAACAACTTACTAAGGCTTTTTTGTTAGTTATAGGTTCAGATTCAACTTTACTGTCATTTTACATGTCACAAGATCATTTTATGTATGTTTAAAAGAAAACTTAAAATCATGAATCAATGAATTATTTTAAAGCGCAACATTAAATGCAAGATGTATATAATACATGGTAGTATTCAGTATTTAAGGTAGAGACAGTTAAACTCATTCCAGGAGCTCTCTCTCTCTCTCTTTCTCTCTCTCTCTCTCTCTCTCTGATCCTGCATGTGTGTGTCTCTGTGTGTGTGTGTGTGTGTGTTTGTTTGCAATGGGGGATGGTGGCTGCAGCACTGACAGGCTGCTAGAGTAGGGGAGAGTGGAGCATAACCCCTTCACATGACTCAAAGTTCAGAGGGCCGCAACGGCCGCACCGTTTCACTTTTGTGGAAGATTTTGATAACTTTTCGTCATTAAAGCCTGTTGTATATACTGGCCAAATTTCAGGATTATATTACTAAATTTGAAGCAGTGGTAAGGGCAAAAGTCCCATTTTCGGTTCCTGTTACCACTAGGTGACGCTTTGACTATGACTAAATTTTAAAATGTGGATGTGTTCAGAAGTGGACTCTTGTCCAGCACATGAAATTTGGGCCAGATCGGATCATGTACAGCTGAGATATAAACACTTTAGTAGTCATGGCGAGACATCGAAGTTCGCCACCCAGCCACAGACACATCGTTTGACTACCAGTCACAGTTTTCTCCATGAATCATCATTAATGTCTTGAGGCTTATGTCACCACATTTCAGTTGAATACGGTCAACCGGCTAATAACAGTACATTAAAATGTAAAAATTTTCATTTCCTGTTGCCAGGAGGTGGCGCTATGACTGTGGGTGAATATTGTCATATGGATGTGATCAGGGCAGGACTATAATCAAATGTGTAAAGTTTGAAGCAGATCGGAGCATGTAAAGTCTATTTAGACAGCACTTGAAATTATATGGCGAAACATCAAAGTTCAGGAGGCCGCCACGCCCACGCCCTCAGACTTTTGCGGAGCGTTTTGATAACTTTTAATCCCGAAGCCCTGTTGTATGTACTGACCAAATTTCAGCCGTCTTGGAGTTACCCTGTGTGCGGTTATAGCTTTTGAATATGCACAGAAATCAGAAATATAAAGCAAAATGGTACACTTTCTGTACATTTTTGCTGATGGATTGATTAGGCAATTTTGTTTGTCATGTCTTGGTGCACATGTGTACCAAATTTGGTAGGGTTACATGAAACTAGCCGTATTAACTCCCATAGAACCCAATTTTCAAGGTGGCGCTACAGAGCCATTTTGCCACACACATGTGCAGCTCCCATGAAATATAAAGTTTTTCGCCACTTCTGATGTGTGTGCAAATTTTCGTGAGTTTTTGAGCGCGTTTAGGCCCTCAAAAATGCAGTTCTTCCGTCAGGAGAGAAATAATAATTAAAGCTGCAAGCAGCGTTGAACGGGCCCTCGCACACCCACGCGTGTCGGGACGTGGCGCACGTCCAGGTGTGGTGCATGTCGGGATGTGGCAGAAATTTCAAGGTGCTCAGACTTAGCTGACCAATTTCAAGGATTGTATCACAAACTTTCTCGGCCACCATGAACATCAGTGGAGTCAAACTCATTTCTCATTGACTATTATCTGTTCTGTTATCAATTTAAAAAATCTGTTTTATTATTGTTATATTACTGTATTATTGGGTCGCTATTATTGACTATTATGCCTGTTGTTGCAAATTTGCAACATACCCAAATTTCTATTTATTTTTTGTGCTATAATCAAATTAACAATCTCAACCCTCATGTGACACCTACATAAAGGCAAAAACACAAAACAAATTTTTTAATATACTTGTATATAAATTCAGGCGTTAAGGGGTTAAACAATATTATATAAGGTGTGTCGTAGGAGATCCCTGCTCCATCTATCCATCAGTTTGGGGGTTGTTGGCCTGAAAAATATTGAACACTGCTGGCATAAGCAGTAGCAATAGTAATAATTATTTATTGTTATTATACATATCACAAGTACATGTCAGCCAAATAACCATGCACATTTAAATTAAAAACATGAATCTGTGAATCATTCTAATAGCTCAGTGTTGGATGCAAGATTTATATTTATAAATGGCAGTGACACGCCACCATGTAGCTTGGACATATTTAAACTAGTTTAAAAACTAATTTTTTTTCATGACTTAAAAAAAAGACAAAGAAGACATAATCATTTGTACATATTCCAGCCATAGGCGGTCA
Organism: Dascyllus trimaculatus; assembly: GCA_024666655.1. Taxonomy (NCBI): domain Eukaryota; kingdom Metazoa; phylum Chordata; class Actinopteri; family Pomacentridae; genus Dascyllus; species Dascyllus trimaculatus. The sequence continues at coordinate 21,383 of JAMOIN010001072.1, forward strand.
TACTGAGCGCACATGAAATGAAGTGGGAGTTGCCCCCTCAGCCCCTGTGAAATGGGACAAGGAACAAATGATTGAGTTTTGGGAGTGATCCAGATCAGTATCTGGATCTGGGAATTTTTAAAAAGATTTTTAACATTGGGAGTGTTAGAAAGCCCTGCAGTGCCACCTTGTGGTAGGACAGAGCATATATATGCACATATATAGCACAAAGATGTTGAGTGTTTTTTAAGTATACTTTGTCGTTGGGAGATTGTGTTGGGGTGGACTGGAGCTCCTTGGCGGAGGTCTGTGCTCTCTGGGTGCTTTTCTAGCTACAATCTGTGATGATATGAATATTGACGAATGCATAATTAAACTAGTTGAAATACATATTTGATGTTATATCGGTTTTTTACAGTTTTTCTCCATTGGTTTGGCTCATTTCTCGAAACTGAAATGACAATCTCAAGACAACATGGACAAACCTCCAAACTACTTGGCAATTGTTCACAACAGACTGGCATTTCTCCTTCATTTCATCAAATTGCAAACATCTTAGTACTTGTCTCGATGTCTCAGTACATCTTTGCAAATGATTTAGTACAGGTAGCCTTCATTTAGCACAATATCCAAGTGAATAGATCTTGTTGATCTAAACTGATTGTTGACTTCTCAGTTTAATGGTCGTTCACTCCAAAACATGTCAGCATCATTTCATTGTATAAGTCATCACATGCACAATAGTCTGTTCAGTTGTCAGGATTAGTCATGAACATACGGTGGCCAGGAGAGGGACGGTGAGGACAGCTTTATTTACAGCACTGTAGGCTCCATATAATGTTCCTTGTTGTTTATTTATGTGTTTAAATTACAGTATGTTATGCTGTATAGATTTTCTTTTTACTCTGATGTATGAAAGTTTTCTTGATAGTTTACACACATTTTCTGAAAGCATGCCTCATACTTTCAGAACTCTGCATACAAATCAGAAAACATACACACAATGAGCAAAAGCCCTCAATTCTCCTTCAATTGAAACTTTACATTCAAAATTATGTTATTTCTTCTCAAAATGCTATTTTGTTTTCAAATGACACAAACCATTATATGAATAGACATTTATAAGAGTGCTCACACAATGCCAAAGGGACGATGAATTTTGGAGGCACTGACTATTTATATGAGAATAGAATTTAGTTTTGACCAGTCGTGTGAACTGTTTTGGGAGAGATATGAGCTTTTGCAGGTGAACCATGGTGTTGTGCTGAACCATCCATGTTATTTTGGCAAAAGCACCAAGAGTGTTGAGAACGTCTGGTCTGTTTCAAGAAATGAGCCAAAGCAATTGAGAATAGTCAGTGCATTTTTGGTGGCACTGACTATTTATATGAGAAAGAAATTTAGTTTTAAAACATGAGTGAAAGGTTTTGGGAGAGACATGAGCTTTTGCACGTCAGCTTTATATATATATTGCATATATTGCAAAGTTTGAAGCAATGATACCTGCAAATATACTGTCTTTAAGTTCCTGTTACCAATCGGTGGTTCTATGACTATGACTAAATTTTAAAATGTGGATGTGTTCAGAAGTGGACTCTTGTCCAGAATATGAAATTTGGGATAGATTGGATCATGTACAGCTGAGATATAAACATTTTAGTTGTCATGACGAGACATCAAGTTCACCACGCCACCAGTCACGACCAGTCACAGTTTTCTCCATGAATCATCATCAACATCTTGAGGCTTATGTCACCAAATTTCAGTTGAATACGGTCAACCAAATAATAATAATACATTAAAATGTATTGAAACAGAGGGATTTTTCTACAATGACACAGACCTGCATTTATATGATTTGAACAGTAGGTGTCAGCGTTGCACCATTTATCTGGATTTAATCCAGAGCTGCTGACAACGGTAAAAGTACATAAAGGTCAGAGGGCCACCACGGTCACATCCTTTGACTTTTGTGGAACATTTTGATAGCTTCCCATCTTTAAGGCCTGTTGTATATACTGGCCAAATTTCAGGATGATATCACAAAGTATGGAGCAGTGGTAAGGACAAATGAGAATCCTTTTACCACTAGGTGACGCTATGACTATGACTAAATTTTAAAATGTGGATGTGTTCAGAAGTGGACTGTTGTCCAGCACATGAAATTTGGGCCAGATCGGATCATGTACAGCTGAGATATAAACACTTTAGTAGTCATGGCGAGACATCGAAGTTCAAGAGGCCGCCACGCCCTCCTCCTACGAGCACCAACGGTGCGTAGGACCCTATTGCATTTGTATTAGTTAGGGCCCGAGCACCAACGGTGCGTAGGACCCTATTGGAATTGTATGCGTTATTTTTCTTTTTCTTCTCCCGGAAGAACTGCATTTTTGAGGGCCTAAACGCGCTCAAAAACTCACAAAAATTTGCAAACACATCAGAAGTGGCGAAAAATTTTATATTTCATGGGAGCTGCACATGTGTGTGGCAAAATGGCTCTATAGCGCCACCTTGAAAATTGGGTTCTATGGGAGTTAATACGGCTAGTTTCACTTACACCTACCAAATTTGGTACACATGTGCACCAAGACAAGACAAACAAAATTGCCTAATCAATCCATCAGCAAAAGTGTACAGGAAGTCCGCCATTTTGCTTTATATTTCTGATTTTTCCTCATATTCAAGAGCTATAACCGAACACAGGGTAACTCCAAGACAGCTGAAATTTGGTCAGTACATACAACAGGGATTCGGGATTAAAAGTTATCAAAACGCTCCGCAAAAGTCTGAGGGCGTGGGCGTGGCGGCCTCCTGAACTTTGATGTTTCGCCATAAAAATTCAAGTGCTGTCTAAATACACTTCACAGGCTCTGATCTGCCTCAAACTTTACACATTTGATCATCGTCCTGCCCTGATCACGTCCATATGACAATATTCATCCACAGTCATAGCGCCACCTCCTGGCAACAGGAAATGCGACTTTTTACATTTTAATGTACTGTTATTAGCCGGTTGACCGTATTCATCTGAAATGTGGTGACATAAGCCTCAAGACATTGATGATGATTCATGGAGAAAACTGTCACTGGTAGTCAAACGATGTGTCTGTGGCTGGGTGGCGAACTTCGATGTCTCGCCGTGACTATTAAAGTGTTTATATCTCAGCTGTACATGATCCGATCTGGCCCAAATTTCATGTGCTGGACAACAGTCCACTTCTGAACACATCCACATTTTAAAATTTAGTCATAGTCAAAGCGTCAGTGAGTGGTAACAGGAATTTTAAATGGGACATTTGCAGTTGCCATTGCTTCAAACTTAGTGATAGCATCCTCAAATTTAGACAGTACATACAACAGGCCTTAAGGATGCAAAGTTATCAAAATCTTCCACAAAAGTGAAACAGTGTGGCTGCGGCGCCCTTCTGAACTTTGAGTCTTGTCAGCCTGAAATGTGTCTGTTGGCAGCTCCTCTCTGTCCCCTGCAGCAGCATGCTTTCACCCCTTGCTCCTCCCCCAGCACACAGACAGAGGCACACAAACACACACACACACACACACACAGACACAGGCACTCAAACACACACACAAGTACACACACACAGAGACACACACAAAGACACAGGCACTCAAACACACACACACGAACACACACACACAGAGCACAGAGAGAGAGAGCGAGAGAGAGATAGAGAAAACTCCAGTCCTGGAATGACTTTAACTGTCTATACCTCAAATACTGCATGCTGCTACATATATAAAAAAAAAATCATGCATCCAACACTGTGCTTTTAAAGTAATGCATAGACTCATGTTGATTAGTTTTTTTTAACATACATAAAATGATGTTGTGACATGTAAAATGATAGTAGTTTAATCTGAACCTAAAACAAACACCTATAACAAAAAAGCCTTGGTAAGCTGTTGGAACTCACACATGTAGTGTCCAATCTGTACCAACTGTGTTGTTTCATGAAAGCTGTGGACTGACCACATCTACAAGCTAATATTCAGTCATGCTCATAGACATCAGGAGACAGTGTAGCCGAGACAAGGCTGCTCTCAGTGGGCTACTGTGAGCGCTGACCTCCTGGTTGTAGATGTCTAACCGAGACACTCACATCTCCGACATCGTCAGAGTAAATTTTTAGACAGACTTCATCTAGATAAAATGAGCACAGATTTGACATCTATACAACCACTTTCTCACTTCAGATAACCTTAAAAGTGCATTTTGTGTCATAATAACAGTAGTATTTCCCCAAAACTTGTATTACCTTTGAAAGTTTTCTCATACAAGCAGAATAACTTCCACTTCAAAAGCTAATACGGCTAGTTTCATGTAACCCTACCAAATTTGATACACATGTGCACCAAGACAAGACAAACAAAATTGCCTAATCAATCCATCAGCAAAAATGTACAGGAAGTCCGCCATTTTGCTTTATATTTCTGATTTTTGCACATATTCAAAAGCTATAACCGCACACAGGGTAACTCCAAGACAGCTGAAATTTGGTCAGTATATACAACAGGCCTTAAAGATGAGAAGTTATCAAAATCTTCCACAAAAGTCAAAGGATGTGACCGTGGTGGCCCTCTGACCTTTATGTACTTTTACCATTGTACAGCAGCTCTGGATTAAATCCAGATAAATGGTGCAACGCTGACACCTACTGTTCAAATCGTATAAATGCAGGTCTGTGTCATTGTAGAAAAATCTCTCTGTTTCAATACATTTTAATGTATTATTATTATTTGGTTGACCGTATTCAACTGAAATTTGGTGACATAAGCCTCAAGATGTTGATGATGATTCATGGAGAAAACTGTGACTGGTAGTCTGTGGCGGGGTGGCGAACTTGATGTCTCGTCATGACAACTAAAATGATTATATCTCAGCTGTACATGATCCGATCTGGCCCAAATTTCATATTCTGGACAAGAGTCCACTTCTGAATACATCCACATTTTAAAATTTAGTCATAGTCATAGCACCACCGATTGGTAACAGGAACTTAAAGACAGTATATTTCCAGGTATCATTGCTTCAAACTTTGCAATATAAGCAATATATATATAAAGCTGACGTGCAAAAGCTCATGTCTCTCCCAAAACCTTTCACTCATGTTTTAAAACTAAATTTCCTTCTCATATAAATAGTCAGTGACACCAAAAATGCACTGACTATTCTCAATTGCTTTGGCTCATTTCTTGAAACAGACCAGACGTTCTCAACACTCTTGGTGCTTTTGCCAAAATAACATGGATGGTTCAGCACAAAACCATGGTTCACCTGCAAAAGCTCATATCTCTCCCAAAACAGTTCACACGACTGGTCAAAACTAAATTCTATTCTCATATAAATAGTCAGTGCCTCCAAAATTCATTGTCCCTTTGGCATTGTGTGAGCACTCTTATAAATGTCTATTCATATAATGGTTTGTGTCATTTGAAAACAAAATAGCATTTAGAGAAGTAATAACATCATTTTGAATGTAAAGTGTCAATTGAAGGAGAATTGAGGGCTTTTGCTCATAGTGTGTGTGTGTGTGTGTGTGTGTTTTCTCATTTGTATGCAGAGTTCTGAAAGTATGAGGCACGCTTTCACAAAATGTGTGTAAACTATCAAGAAAACTGTATTGACACACATAAAGCAACTTTCATACATCAGAGTAAAAAGAAAATCTATACAGCATAACATACTTTAATACAAGCACATAAACAAAAAACAAGGAACATTATATGGAGCCTACAGTGCTGTAAATAAAGCTGTCCTCACCGTCCCTCTCCTGGCCACCGTATGTTCATGACTAATCCTGACAACTGAACAGACTATTGTGCATGTGATGACTTACACAATGAAATGATGCTGACATGTTTTGGAGTGAACGACCATTAGACTGAGAAGTCAACAATCAGTTTAGATCAACAAGATCTATTCACTTGGAAACTGTGCTAAATGAAGGCTACCTGTACTAAATCATTTGCAAAGATGTACTGAGACATCGAGACCAGTACTAAGATGTTTGCAATTTGATGAAATGAAGGAGAAATTCCAGTCTGTTGTGAACAGTTGCCAAGTAGTTTGGAGGTTTGTCCATGTTGTTTTGAGAATGTAATTTCAGTTTCGAGAAAT
>JAMOIN010001072.1:32500-37500 GCA_024666655.1 Dascyllus trimaculatus
GAGTGGTAACAGGAAGGTAATTTTGGGACATTTGCACTTTCCATTGCTCCAAACTTAGTGATATAGTCTTGAAATTTGGCCAGTATATACAACAGGCCTTAAAGTTGAGAAGTTGTCAAAATCTTCCACAAAAGTGAAACGGTGCGGCCGCGATGCACCTCTGAACTTTGAGTCATATAAAGGGGAAACCTGTCACTCTCCCCTGCTCCAGCAGCCTCTGTGTGTCCTGCTGCAGCCCTTCCCCCATGTCAAACACACAGACACAGGCACACAGACACATACACACACACACACACACACACACACAGACACAGGCACACAGACACACACACACACACACACACACACACACAGACACACACAAACACACACAGAGATACACACACAACCACAGACACAGAGACACACAGATGCAGGTTGAGAGAGAGCAAGAGAGAGAGAGAGAGAGAGAGAAAGAGAGAAAGAGAGAGAGAGAGAGAGAGAGAGAGGAAGAGAGAGAGCAAGAGAGAGAGAGCAAGAGAGAGAGAGAGAAAGAGAGAGAGAGAAAGAGAGAGAGAGCGACAGAGAAGTTCATGTTTTAATTTTTTTAACATACATAAAATGATTTTGTGACATGTTAAATGACAGTAAAGTTGAGTCTGAACGTAAAAGTAACAGAAAAGCCTTAGTAAGGTGTTTTAAGTCACACATGTAGTGTCCAATCTGTACCAACTGTGTTGTCTCATGACAGCTGTGGGCCTACCTCATTTAAAAGCTAATATTCAGTGATGCTTGTAATGCAAGTCAGTGGCAAAAGGATATGACATGTGTTAAAGAGGGAAATATTCTTCTTAGCAGCCTGTTCACTTGGATGTTGTGCTACTCTGAGGGAAGTTTTTGTTCCAGTGGTACAGTTTGTAGAGTTATGTACATGCTAATTCATTATAATAGATTTAGTTTTCCATCTTGCATGCCTATAGGTAGCAATAAGTTAAAGGTACACGTACACACACACACATACACACAGACAAACCCTAACACACACACACATACACACATAGACAAACCCTAACACACACACACATACACACACAGACAAACCCTAACACACACACACATACACACACAGACAAACCCTAACACACACACACATACACACATAGACAAACCCTAACACACACACACACTAACCTTTCATCCTTCTTTCACACACACCAAACCCCGGAATGAATTTAACTGTCTATACATCCCCTAAATACTGCATATTATTGCTCTATAAATTGTTCATTAAAATCTATCATTGCATAACTGCACATGTTTACTGTACACTCTGTTAAAAATGTAAATCATTCCCATTCCACTGCAGTATATCCTGTGTAATTGTTCCCCTTTTATTAAGCATAATTTTCACCACTACAAATATTGTACGTTATCCATAAATATATTATACACCACTGTCTATTGTTACTATTGCTACTGATTATGCCAGCAGACTTCAATAGTTTCAGGCCAACAACCCCCAAACTGATGGATAGATGGAGCAGGGATCTCCTACAATACACCTCTGTCGGAGGTTTTTTTTCCCCCCTTCCCTACCATGGGGGGGGTTTTGGTTCCTTCCCACCGTCGCTGACTGCTTGCTCATAGGGACTCCAAAAGCAACCTTGGATTGTTGGGTTTTCTGTTTCCTGTTCTTTCTTACAATGTTCAGCGCTTTGTGACGACCTGTGTTGTGAATATGCGCTATACAAATAAAACTGAATTGAATTGAATTGAATATAATATTGTTTAACATTAAACTGGGCCTTTTGACATGTATAAAAACAGCTTCCCTGTTATTATGCATTCAGTACTAAGTTCTTGAAATAATACACACCTTAGTATATTCATGCATTTAGTTTAAATATGTCCAAGGTACTTGTGGCATGTCACTGCCATTTATAAATATAAATCTTGCATCCAACACTGACCTATTACAATGATTCACAGATTCAGGTTTTTATTTAAATGTACATGGTTATTTGGCTGAGCTGTAAAAAGACGTGTACATGTTACATGTACAATAACAATAAAGTGGCATCTGAACCTCACACAAACCAAATAAAGCCTTAGGAAGATGTTGTAACTCACACATAAAGTGTCCAATCTGCTCCAGCTTTATTGTTTCATGAATGCTGTGGATATATTTTCTTGCATTTATGAAGTCTTACAATTACAACAGGCCCTTTGAGGATAACCATGATGCTGATGTGGCCCGGCATGAAAATGACTATGACACCCCTGATGTACATGGTGGCCGAGAAAGTTTGTGCTACAATCCTTGAAATTGCTCAGCTAAGTGTGACCACCTTCAAATTTCTGCCACATCCTGACATGCGCCACACCTGGACGTGCGCCACGTCCCGACACGCGTGGGTGTGCGAGGGCCCGTTCAACGCTGCTTGCAGCTTTAATTATTATTATTATTAGGGCCCGAGCACCAACGGTGCTCGGGCCCTATTGGATTTGTATTCGTTTTTATTATTATTATTATTTTTCTCCTGACGGAAGAACTGCATTTTTGAGGGCCTAAACGCGCTCAAAAACTCACGAAAATTTGCAGACACATCAGAAGTGGCGAAAAATTTTATATTTCATGGGAGCTGCACATGTGTGTGGTAAAATGTCTCTATAGCGCCACCTTGAAAATTGGGTTCTATGGGAGTTAATACGGCTAGTTTCATGTAACCCTACCAAATTTGGTACACATGTGCACTAAGACAAGACAAACAAAATTGCCTAATCAATCCATCAGTAAAAGTGTACAGGAAGTCCGCCATTTTGCTTTATATTTCTGATTTATGCACATATTCAAGAGCTATAACCGCACACAGGGTAACTCCAAGACAGCTGAAATTTGGTCAGTATATACAACAGGCCTTAAAGATGAGAAGTTATCAAAATCTTCCACAAAAGTCAAAGGATGTGACCGTGGTGGCCCTCTGACCTTTATGTACTTTTACCATTGTCAGCAGCTCTGGATTAAATCCAGATAAATGGTGCAACGCTGACACCTACTGTTCAAATCGTATAAATGCAGGTCTGTGTCATTGTAGAAAAATCCCTCTGTTTCAATACATTTTAATGTATTATTATTATTTGGTTGACCGTATTCAACTGAAATTTGGTGACATAAGCCTCAAGACATTGATGATGATTCATGGAGAAAACTGTGACTGTTAGTCAAACTGTTAGTCTGTGGCAGCGTGGTGAACTTGATGTCTCGTCATGACAACTAAAATGATTATATCTCAGCTGTACATGATCCGATCTGGCCCAAATTTCATGTGCTGGACAAGAGTCCACTTCTGAATACATCCACATTTTAAAATTTAGTCATAGTCATAGCACCACCAATTGGTAACAGGAACTTAAAGACAGTATATTTGCAGGTATCATTGCTTCAAACTTTGCAATATAAGCAATATATATATAAAGCTGACGTGCAAAAGCTCATGTCTCTCCCAAAACCTTTCACTCATGTTTTAAAACTAAATTTCTTTCTCATATAAATAGTCAGTGCCACCAAAAATGCACTGACTATTCTCAATTGCTTTGGCTCATTTCTTGAAACAGACCAGACGTTCTCAACACTCTTGGTGCTTTTGCCAAAACAACATGATGGTTCAGCACAAAACCATGGTTCATCTGCAAAAGCTCATATCTCTCCCAAAACAGTTCACACGACTGGTCAAAACTAAATTCTATTCTCATATAAATAGTCAGTGCCTCCAAAATTCATCGTCCCTTTGGCATTGTGTGAGCACTCTTATAAATGTCTATTCATATAATGGTTTGTGTCATTTGAAAACAAAATAGCATTTTGAGAAGTAATAACATCATTTTGAATGTAAAGTTTCAATTGCCAAGTAGTTTGGAGGTTTGTCCATGTTGTTTTGAGAATGTAATTTCAGTTTCGAGAAATGAGGCAAACCTATGGAGAAAAACTGTACAAACAACGATATATTAAATATGTATTTCAACTAGTTTAATTATACATTCGTCAATATTCATATCATCACAGATTGTAGCTAGAAAAGCACCCAGAGAGCACAGACCTCCGCCAAGGAGCTCCAGTCCATCCCAACACAATCTCCCAACGACAAAGTATACTTAAAAAACACTCAACATTTTTCTCCTATATATGTGCATATATATGCTCTGTCCTACCACAAGGTGGCACTGCAGGGCTTTCTAACACTCCCAATGTTAAATATCTTTTTAAAAATTCCTGGATCCAGACACTGATCTGGATCACTCCCAAAACTCAATCATTTGTTCCTTGTCAAATTTCACAGGGGCTGAGGGGGCAACTCCCACTTCATTTCATGTGGCCTATTCTGCCTATGGCCGGAATATGTACAAATGATTATGTCTTCTTTGTCTATTTCTAATTCATGAAAAAAAAAATACGGTAGCCTCCTGAGACCGTGCGTTCACATGCGTGGACATGGTATTGTGGCTTCCCTGCACCATAAGTTGAAGTTAAGATTGTTAATTTGATTATAGCACAAAAAATACATAGAAATTTGGGTATGTTCCAAATTTGCAACAACGGGCATAATGGTCAATAATAGCGACCCAATAATACAGTAATATAACAATAATAAAACAGATTTTTAAAATCTGTAACAGAACAGACAAAAATGGAACAGATAACATCTCACTCACAGATTTTTAAATTAATAACACAACAGACAATAGTCAATGAGAAATGAGTTTGACACCCCTGATGTACATGGTGGCCGAGAAAGTTTGTGATACAATCCTTGAAATTGGTCAGCTAAGTCTGAGCACCTTGAAATTTCTGCCACATCCCGACATGCGCCACACCTGGACGTGCGCCACGTCCCGACACGCGTGGGTGTGCGAGGGCCCGTTCAACGCTGCTTGCAGCTTTAATTAGGGCCCGAGCACCAACGGTGCGTAGGACCCTATTGGAATTGTATGCGTTATTAGGGCCCGAGCACCAACGGTGCGTA
>JAMOIN010001072.1:42500-63155 GCA_024666655.1 Dascyllus trimaculatus
TCCCCATTGGTTTGAATAGGGGAGATTTGCAGTGAAATGCTAGGATCGGGGTTAGGGTTAGCCATTCCAAGCACTACACGTACTTGAGGATTGCACCTACCCCCCCATTTGTGGCCACCAGCTTTCCAACGGTGCCAGGCACAAGTCTGTGGGACCTTGCATTAGAGAGCTATGACACTTGCACAGAATCCCCATTGTTTTGAATGGGGGAGATTTACAGGTAATTGTCAGGGCGAGGTTTAGCATTAACCATTCCAAACACCACACGTACTTGAGGATTGCACCTACCCCCCCATTTGTGGCCACCAGCTTTCCAACGGTGCCAGGCACGAGCCTGTGGAACCTTGCATTAGAGAGCTATGACACTTGCACAGAATCCCCATTGGTTTGAATGGGGGAGATTTCCAGTGAAATCCTGAGATCGGGGTTAGGGTTAGGCATTCCAAGCGATACACGTACTTGAGGATTGCACCTACCCCCCCATTTGTGGCTACCAGCTTTCCAACGGTGACAGGCACGAGCCTGTGGGACCTTTCTTGCCAGAGGTATGAGACTTACACAAAATCTCCATTGGTTTGAATGGGGGAGATTTCCAGTGAAATGCTAGGATCGGGGTTAGGGTTAGCCATTCCAAGCACCACACGTACTTGGGGATTGCACCTACCCCCCCATTTGTGGCCACCAGCTTTCCAACGGTGCCAGGCACGAGCCTGTGGAACCTTGCATTAGAGAGCTATGACACTTGCACAGAATCCCCATTGGTTTGAATGGGGGAGATTTACAGTGAAATCCTGAGATCGGGGTTAGGGCTAGCCATTCCAAGCACCACACGTACTTGAGGATTGCACCTACCCCCCCATTTGTGGCCACCACCTTTCCAGCGGTGCCAGGCACGAGCCTGTGGGATCTTTCTTGCCAGAGGTATGAGACTTGCACAAAATCTCCATTGGTTTGAATGGGGGAGATTTCCAGTGAAATGCTGGGATCGGGGTTAGGGTTAGCCATTCCAAGCACCACACGTACTTGAGGATTGCACCTACCCCCCCATTTGTGGCCACCAGCTTTCCAACGGTGCCAGGCACGAGCCTGTGGAACCTTGCATTAGAGAGCTATGACACTTGCACAGAATCCCCATTGGTTTGAATGGGGGAGATTTCCAGTGAAATGCTAGGATCGGGGTTAGGGTTAGCCATTCCAAGCGAAACACGTACTTGAAGATTGCACCTACCCCCCCATTTGTGGACACCAGCCTTCCAACGGTGCCAGGCACGAGCCTGTGGAACCTTGCATTAGAGAGCTATGACACTTGCACAGAATCCCCATTGGTTTGAATGGGGGAGATTTCCAGTGAAATGCTGGGATCGGGGTTAGGGTTAGCCATTCAAAGCGATACACGTACTTGAGGATTGCACCTACCCCCCCATTTGTGGCCACCAGCTTTCCAACGGTGCCAGGCACGAGCCTGTGGAGCCTTTCATTTGAGAGCTATGACACTTGCACAAAATCCCCATTGGTTTGAATGGGGGAGATTTCCAGTGAAATGCTTGGATCGGGGTTAGGGTTAGGCCTTCCAAGCGATACACGTACTTGAGGATTGCACCTACCCCCCCATTTGTGGCCACCACCTTTCCAGCGGTGCCAGGCACGAGCCTGTGGAACCTTGCATTAGAGAGCTATGACACTTGCACAGAATCCCCATTGGTTTGAATGGGGGAGATTTCCAGTGAAATGCTAGGATCGGGGTTAGGGTTAGGCATTCCAATCGAAACACGTACTTGAGGATTGCACCTACCCCCCCATTTGTGGCACCAGCTTTCCAACGGTGCCAGGCACGAGCCTGTGGGACCTTGCATTAGAGAGCTATGACACTTGCACAGAATCCCCATTGGTTTGAATGGGGGAGATTTACAGGTAATTGTCAGGGCGAGGGTTAGGATTAACCATTCCAAACACCACACGTACTTGAGGATTGCACCTACCCCCCCATTTGTGGCCAACACCTTTCCAACGGTGCCAGGCACGAGCCTGTCAGATCTTACTTGCCAGAGGTATGAGACTTGCACAAAATCTCCATTGGTTTTAATGGGGGAGATGTCCAATGAAATGCTAGGATCGGGGTTAGGGTTTGGCATTCCAAGCACCACACGTACTTGAGGATTGCACCTACCCCCCCATTTGTGGCCACCAGCTTTCCAATGGTGCCAGGCACGAGCCTGTGGAACCTTGCTTTAGGGAGCTATGACACTTGCACAGAATCCCCATTGGTTTGAATGGGGGAGATTTACAGTGATATCCTGAGATCGGGGTTAGGGTTAGCCATTCCAAGTGAAACACGTACTTGAAGATTGCACCTACCCCCCCATTTGTGGACACCAGCCTTCCAACGGTGCCAGGCACGAGCCTGTGGAACCTTGCATTAGAGAGCTATGACACTTGCACAGAATCCCCATTGGTTTGAATGGGGGAGATTTCCAGTGAAATGCTGGGATCGGGGTTAGGGTTAGCCATTCCAAGCGACACGTACTTGAGGATTGCACCTACCCCCCCATTTGTGGCCACCACCTTTCCAACGGTGCCAGGCACGAGCCTGTGGGATCTTACTTACCAGAGGTATGAGACTTGCACAAAATCTCCATTGGTTTTAATGGGGGAGATTTCCAGTGAAATGCTAGGATCGGGGTTAGGGTTAGGCATTCCAAGCGATACACGTACTTGAGGATTGCACCTACCCCCCCCCATTTGTGGCTACCAGCTTTCCAACGGTGCCAGGCACGAGCCTGTGGAACCTTTACTTACCAGAGGTATGAGACTTGCACAGAATCCCCATTGGTTTGAATGGGGGAGATTTCCAGTGAAATGCTAGGATCGGGGTTAGGGTTAGCCATTCCAAGCACCACACGTACTTGAGGATTGCAACTACCCCCCCATTTGTGGCCACCAGCTTTCCAACGGTGCCAGGCACAAGTCTGTGGGACCTTGCATTAGAGAGCTATGACACTTGCACAGAATCCCCATTGGTTTGAATGGGGGAGATTTACAGGTAATTGTCAGGGCGAGGGTTAGGATTAACCATTCCAAACACCACACGTACTTGAGGATTGCACCAACCCCCCCATTTGTGGCCAACACCTTTCCAACGGTGCCAGGCACGAGCCTGTCAGATCTTACTTGCCAGAGGTATGAGACTTGCACAAAATCTCCATTGGTTTTAATGGGGGAGATGTCCAATGAAATGCTAGGATCGGGGTTAGGGTTTGGCATTCCAAGCACCACACGTACTTGAGGATTGCACCTACCCCCCCATTTGTGGACACCAGCTTTCCAATGGTGCCAGGCACGAGCCTGTGGAACCTTGCTTTAGGGAGCTATGACACTTGCACAGAGTCGCCATTGGTTTTAATGGGGGAGATTTACAGTTAATTGTCAGGGCGAGGGTCAGAATAAACAATTCCAAACACCACACGTACTTCAGGATTGCACCTACCCCCCACAATTGTGGCCACCAGCTTTCCAACGGTGCCAGGCACGAGCCTGTGGGACCTTACTTGCCAGAGGAATGAGACTTACACAAAAGCTCCATTGGTTTTAATGGGGGAGATTTCCAGTGAAATGCTAGGATCGGGGTTAGGGTTAGCCATTCCAAGCACCACACGTACTTGAGGATTGCACCTACCCCCCCATTTGTGGCCACCAGCTTTCCAACGGTGCCAGGCACGAGCCTGTGGAACCTTTCATTAGAGAGCTATGACACTTGCACAGAATCCCCATTGGTTTGAATGGGGGAGATGTACAGTCAAATCCTGAGATCGGGGTTAGGGTTAGCCATTCCAAGCACCACACGTACTTGAGGATTGCACCTACCCCCCCATTTGTGGCCACCAGCTTTCCAACGGTGCCAGGCACAAGCCTGTGGAACCTTGCATTAGAGAGCTATGACACTTGCACAGAATCCCTATTGGTTTGAATGGGGGAGATTTCCAGTCAAATCCTGAGATCGGGGTTAGGGTTAGCAATTCCAAGCACCACACGTACTTGAGGATTGCACCTACCCCCCATTTGTGGCCACCAGCTTTCCAACGGTGCCAGGCACAAGTCTGTGGGACCTTGCATTAGACAGTTATGACACTTGCACAGAATCCCCATTGGTTTGAATGGGGGAGATTTACAGGTAATTGTCAGGGCGAGGGTTAGGATAAACCATTCCAAACACCACACGTACTTGAGGATTGCACCTACCCCCCCATTTGTGGCCACCACCTTTCCAACGGTGCCAGGCACGAGCCTGTGGGATCTTACTTGCCAGAGGTATGAGACTTGCACAAAACCTCCATTGGTTTTAATGGGGGAGATGTCCAATGAAATGCTAGGATCGGGGTTAGGGTTAGCCATTCCAAGCACCACATGTACTTGAGGATTGCACCTACCCCCCCATTTGTGGCCACCAGCTTTCCAACGGTGCCAGGCACGAGCCTGTGGAACCTTGCATTAGAGAAGCTATGACACTTGCACAGAATCCCCATTGTTTTAATGAGGGAGATTTCCAGTGAAATCCTGGGATCGGGGTTAGGGTTAGACATTCCAAGCGAACCACATACTTGAGGATTGCACCTACCCCGCCATTTGTGACCACCAGCTTTCCAACGGTGCCAGGTACGAGCCTGTGGAACCTTGCATTAGAGGGCTATGACACTTGCACAGAATCCCCATTGGTTTGAATGGGGGAGATTTGCAGGTAATTGTCAGGGCGAGGTTTAGGATTAACCATTCCAAACACCACACGTACTTGAGGATTGCACCTACCCCCCCATTTGTGGCCACCACCTTTCCAACGGTGCCAGGCACGAGCCTGTGGGACCTTACTTGCCAGAGGTATGAGACTTGCACAAAATCTCCATTGGTGTTAATGGGGGAGATTTCCAGTGAAATGCTAGGATCGGGGTTAGGGTTAGCCATTCCAAGCACCACACGTACTTGAGGATTGCACCTACCCCCCCATTTGTGGCCACCAGCTTTCCAACGGTGCCAGGCACGAGCCTGTGGAACCTTGCATTAGAGAGCTATGACACTTGCACAGAATCCCCATTGGTTTTAATGGGGGAGATTTACAGGTAATTGTCAGGGCGAGGGTTAGGATTAACCATTCCAAACACCACACGTACTTGAGGATTGCACCTACCCCCCCATTTGTGGCCACCAGCTTTCCAACGGTGCCAGGCACGAGCCTGTGGAACCTTTCATTAGAGAGCTATGACACTTGCACAGAATCCCCATTGGTTTTAATGGGGGAGATTTCCAGTGAAATGCTAGGATTGGGGTTAGGGTTAGCCATTCCAAGCACCACACGTACTTGAGGATTGCACCTACCCCCCCATTTGTGGCCACCAGCTTTCCAACGGTGCCAGGCACGAGCCTGTGGAACCTTGCATTAGAGAGCTATGACACTTGCACAGAATCCCCATTGGTTTGAATGGGGGAGATTTCCAGTGAAATGCTAGGATCGGGGTTAGGGTTTGCCATTCCAAGCACCACACGCACTTGGGATTGCACCTGCCCCCCCATTTGTGGCCACCAGCTTTCCAACGGTGCCAGGCACGAGCCTGTGGGACCTTGCATTAGAGAGCTATGACACTTGCACAGAATCCCCATTGGTTTTAATGGGGGACATTTCCAATGAAATGCTAGGATCGGGGTTAGGGTTAGGCATTCCAAGCGATACACGTACTTGAGGATTGCACCTACCCCCCCATTTGTGGCCACCAGCTTTCCAACGGTGCCAGGCACGAGCCTGTGGAACCTTGCATTAGAGAGCTATGACACTTGCACAGAATCCCCATTGGTTTGAATGGGGGAGATTTACAGGTAATTGTCAGGGCGAGGGTTAGGATTAACCATTCCAAACACCACACGTACTTGAGGATTGCACCTACCCCCCCATTTGTGGCCACCACCTTTCCAACGGTGCCAGGCACGAGCCTGTGGGATCTTCCTTGCCAGAGGTATGAGACTTGCACAAAATCTCCATTGGTTTTAATGGGGGAGATTTCCAGTGAAATGCTAGGATTGGGGTTAGGGTTAGCCATTCCAAGCACCACACGTACTTGAGGATTGCACCTACCCCCCCATTTGTGGCCACCAGCTTTCCAACGGTGCCAGGCACGAGCCTGTGGAACCTTTCATTAGAGAGCTATGACACTTGCACAGAATCCCCATTGGTTTTAATGGGGGAGATTTCCAGTGAAATGCTAGGATTGGGGTTAGGGTTAGCCATTCCAAGCACCACACGTACTTGAGGATTGCACCTACCCCCCCATTTGTGGCCACCAGCTTTCCAACGGTGCCAGGCACGAGCCTGTGGAACCTTGCATTAGAGAGCTATGACACTTGCACAGAATCCCCATTGGTTTGAATGGGGGAGATGTACAGTGAAATGCTAGGATCGGGGTTAGGGTTAGCCATTCCAAGCACCACACGTACTTGAGGATTGCACCTACCCCCCTATTTGTGGCCACCAGCTTTCCAACGGTGCCAGGCACGAGCCTGTGGAACCTTGCATTAGAGAGCTATGACACTTGCACAGAATCCCCATTGGTTTGAATGGGGGAGATTTCCAGTGAAATCCTGAGATCGGGGTTAGGGTTAGCCATTCCAAGCACCACACGTACTTGAGGATTGCACCTACCCCCCCATTTGTGGCCACCAGCTTTCCAACGGTGCCAGGCACGAGCCTGTGGAACCTTGCATTAGAGAGCTATGACACTTGCACAGAATCCCCATTGGTTTGAATGGGGGAGATTTCCAGTCAAATCCTGAGATCCGGGTTAGGGTTAGCCATTCCAAGCACCACACGTACTTGAGGAATGCACCTACCCCCCCATTTGTGGCCACCAGCTTTCCAACGGTGCCAGGCACAAGTCTGTGGGACCTTGCATTAGAGAGCTATAACACTTGCACAGAATCCCCATTGGTTTTAATGGGGGAGATTTCCAGTGAAATGCTAGGATTGGGGTTAGGGTTAGCCATTCCAAGCACCACACGTACTTGAGGATTGCACCTACCCCCCCATTTGTGGCCACCAGCTTTCCAACGGTGCCAGGCACGAGCCTGTGGAACCTTGCATTAGAGAGCTATGACACTTGCACAAATCTCCATTGGTTTAATGGGGGAGATTTCCAGTGAAATGCTAGGATCGGGGTTAGGGTTAGGCATTCCAAGCGATACACGTACTTGAGGATTGCACCTACCCCCCCATTTGTGGCCACCAGCTTTCCAACGGTGCCAGGCACGAGCCTGTGGAACCTTGCATTAGAGAGCTATGACACTTGCACAGAATCCCCATTGGTTTGAATGGGGGAGAATTCCAGTGAAATGCTAGGATCGGGGTTAGGGTTAGCCATTCCAAGCGAAACACGTACTTGAAGATTGCACCTACCCCCCCCATTTGTGGCCACCAGCTTTCCAACGGTGCCAGGCATGAGCCTGTGGAACCTTGCTTTAGGGAGCTATGACACTTGCACAGAATCCCCATTGGTTTGAATGGGGGAGATTTCCAATGAAATGCTAGGATCGGGGTTAGGGTTAGGCATTCCAAGCGATACACGTACTTGAGGATTGCACCTACCCCCCCATTTGTGGCCACCAGCTTTCCAACGGTGCCAGGCACGAGCCTGTGGGATCTTCCTTGCCAGAGGTATGAGACTTGCACAGAATCCCCATTGGTTTGAATGGGGGAGATTTACAGGTAATTGTCAGGGCGAGGTTTAGGATTAACCATTCCAAACACCACACGTACTTGACGATTGCACCTACCCCCCCATTTGTGGCCACCAGCTTTCCAACGGTGCCAGGCACGAGCCTGTGGAACCTTTCATTAGAGAGCTATGACACTTGCACAGAATCCCCATTGGTTTGAATGGGGGAGATGTACAGTGAAATGCTAGGATCGGGGTTAGGGTTAGCCATTCCAAGCACCACACGTACTTGAGGATTGCACCTACCCCCCCATTTGTGGCCACCAGCTTTCCAACGGTGCCAGGATCGAGCCTGTGGAACCTTGCATTAGAGAGCTATGACACTTGCACAGAATCCCCATTGGTTTTAATGGGGGAGATTTCCAGTGAAATGCTAGGATTGGGGTTAGGGTTAGCCATTCCAAGCACCACACGTACTTGAGGATTGCACCTACCCCCCCATTTGTAGCCACCAGCTTTCCAACGGTGCCAGGCACAAGTCTGTGGGACCTTGCATTAGAGAGCTATGACACTTGCACAGAATCCCCATTGGTTTTAATGGGGGAGATTTCCAGTGAAATCCTGAGATCGGGGTTAGGGTTAGCCATTCCAAGCACCACACGTACTTGAGGATTGCACCTACCCCCCCATTTGTGGCCACCAGCTTTCCAACGGTGCCAGGCACGAGCCTGTGGGACCTTACTTGCCAGAGGTATGAGACTTACACAGAATCCCCATTGGTTTGAATGGGGGATATTTCCAGTGAAATGCGAGGATCGGGGTTAGGGTTAGCCATTCCAAACACCACACGTACTTGAGGATTGCACCTACCCCCCCATTTGTGGCCACCAGCTTTCCAACGGTGCCAGGCACGAGCATGTGGAACCTTTCATTAGAGAGCTATTACACTTGCACAGAATCCCCATTGGTTTGAATGGGGGAGATTTCCAGTGAAATGCTAGGATCGGGGTTAGGGTTAGCCATTCCAAGCACCACACGTACTTGAGGATTGCACCTACCCCCCCATTTGTGGCCACCAGCTTTCCAACGGTGCCAGGCACGAGCCTGTGGAACCTTTTTTTGGAGAGCTATGACACTTGCACAGAATCCCCATTGGTTTGAATGGGGGAGATTTCCATTGAAATGCTAGGATCGGGGTTAGGGTTAGCCATTCCAAGCGAAACACGTACTTGAGGATTGCACCTACCCCCCCATTTGTGGCCACCAGCTTTCCAACGGTGCCAGGCACGAGCCTGTGGAACCTTGCATTAGAGAGCTATGACACTTGCACAGAATCCCCATTGGTTTGAATGGGGGAGATTTCCAGTGAAATCCTGAGATCGGGGTTAGGGTTAGGCATTCCAAGCGATACACGTACTTGAGGATTGCACCTACCCCCCCATTTGTGGCTACCAGCTTTCCAACGGTGACAGGCACGAGCCTGTGGGACCTTTCTTGCCAGAGGTATGAGACTTACACAAAATCTCCATTGGTTTGAATGGGGGAGATTTCCAGTGAAATGCTAGGATCGGGGTTAGGGTTAGCCATTCCAAGCACCACACGTACTTGGGGATTGCACCTACCCCCCCATTTGTGGCCACCAGCTTTCCAACGGTACCAGGCACGAGCCTGTGGAACCTTGCATTAGAGAGCTATGACACTTGCACAAAATCTCCATTGGTTTTAATGGGGGAGATTTCCAGTGAAATGCCAGGATCGGGGTTAGGGTTAGGCATTCCAAGCGATACACGTACTTGAGGATTGCACCTACCCCCCCATTTGTGGCCACCAGCTTTCCAACGGTGCCAGGCACGAGCCTGTGGAACCTTGCATTAGAGAGCTATGACACTTGCACAGAATCCCCATTGGTTTGAATGGGGGAGATTTCCAGTGAAATGCTAGGATCGGGGTTCGGGTTAGCCATTCCAAGCGAAACACGTACTTGAAGATTGCACCTACCCCCCCATTTGTGGCCACCAGCTTTCCAACGGTGCCAGGCATGAGCCTGTGGAACCTTGCTTTAGGGAGCTATGACACTTGCACAGAATCCCCATTGGTTTTAATGGGGGAGATTTCCAATGAAATGCTAGGATCGGGGTTAGAGTTAGGCATTCCAAGCACCACACGTACTTGAGGATTGCACCTACCCCCCCATTTGTGGCCACCAGCTTTCCAACGGTGCCAGGCACGAGCCTGTGGAACCTTTCATTAGAGAGCTATGACACTTGCACAGAATCCCCATTGGTTTTAATGGGGGAGATTTCCAGTGAAATGCTAGGATTGGGGTTAGGGTTAGCCATTCCAAGCACCACACGTACTTGAGGATTGCACCTACCCCCCCATTTGTAGCCACCAGCTTTCCAACGGTGCCAGGCACAAGTCTGTGGGACCTTGCATTAGAGAGCTATGACACTTGCACAGAATCCCCATTGGTTTTAATGGGGGAGATTTCCAGTGAAATCCTAGGATCGGGGTTAGGGTTAGCCATTCCAAGCACCACACGTACTTGAGGATTGCACCTACCCCCCCATTTGTGGCCACCAGCTTTCCAACGGTGCCAGGCACAAGTCTGTGGGACCTTGCATTAGAGGTATGAGACTTACACATAATCCCCATTGGTTTGAATGGGGGAGATTTCCAGTGAAATGCTAGGATCGGGGTTAGGGCTAGGCATTCCAAGTGATACACGTACTTGAGGATTGCACCTACCCCCCCATTTGTGGCCACCAGCTTTCCAAGGGTGCCAGGCACGAGCCTGTGGAACCTTTCATTAGAGAGCTATGACACTTGCACAGAATCCCCATTGGTTTGAATGGGGGAGATGTACAGTGAAATGCTAGGATCGGGGTTAGGGTTAGCCATTCCAAGCACCACACGTACTTGAGGATTGCACCTACCCCCCCATTTGTGGCCACCAGCTTTCCAACGGTGCCAGGCACGAGCCTGTGGAACCTTGCATTAGAGAGCTATGACACTTGCACAGAATCCCCATTGGTTTGAATGGGGGAGATTTCCAGTCAAATCCTGAGATCGGGGTCAGGGTTAGCCATTCCAAGCACCACACGTACTTGAGGATTGCACCTACCCCCCCATTTGTGGCCACCAGCTTTCCAACGGTGCCAGGCACGAGCCTGTGGAACCTTGCATTAGAGAGCTATGACACTTGCACAGAATCCCCATTGGTTTGAATGGGGGAGATTTCCAGTCAAATCCTGAGATCGGGGTTAGGGTTAGCCATTCCAAGCACCACACGTACTTGAGGAATGCACCTACCCCCCCATTTGTGGCCACCAGCTTTCCAACGGTGCCAGGCACAAGTCTGTGGGACCTTGCATTAGAGAGCTATAACACTTGCACAGAATCCCCATTGGTTTTAATGGGGGAGATTTCCAGTGAAATGCTAGGATTGGGGTTAGGGTTAGCCATTCCAAGCACCACACGTACTTGAGGATTGCACCTACCCCCCCATTTGTGGCCACCAGCTTTCCAACGGTGCCAGGCACGAGCCTGTGGAACCTTGCATTAGAGAGCTATGACACTTGCACAAAATCTCCATTGGTTTTAATGGGGGAGATTTCCAGTGAAATGCTAGGATCGGGGTTAGGGTTAGGCATTCCAAGCGATACACGTACTTGAGGACTGCACCTACCCCCCCATTTGTGGCCACCAGCTTTCCAACGGTGCCAGGCACGAGCCTGTGGAACCTTGCATTAGAGAGCTATGACACTTGCACAAAATCTCCATTGGTTTTAATGGGGGAGATTTCCAATGAAATGCTAGGATCGGGGTTAGGGTTAGGCATTCCAAGCGATACACGTACTTGAGGACTGCACCTATACCCCATTTGTGGCCACCAGCTTTCCAACGGTGCCAGGCACGAGCCTGTGGAACCTTGCATTAGAGAGCTATGACACTTGCACAAAATCTCCATTGGTTTTAATGGGGGAGATTTTCCAGTGAAATGCTAGGATCGGGGTTAGGGTTAGGCATTCCAAGCGATACACTTACTTGAGGACTGCACCTACCCCCCCATTTGTGGCGACCAGCTTTCCAACGGTGCCAGGCACAAGTCTGTGGGACCTTGCATTAGAGAGCTATGACACTTGCACAGAATCCCCATTGGTTTTAATGGGGGACATTTCCAATGAAATGCTAGGATCGGGGTTAGGGTTAGGCATTCCAAGCAATACACGTACTTGAGGATTGCACCTACCCCCCCATTTGTGGCCACCAGCTTTCCAACGGTGCCAGGCACGAGCCTGTGGAACCTTGCTTTAGAGAGCTATGACACTTGCACAGAATCCCCATTGGTTTTAATGGGGGAGATTTACAGGTAATTGTCAGGGCGAGGGTTAGGATTAACCATTCCAAACACCACACGTACTTGAGGATTGCACCTACCCCCCCATTTGTGGCCACCACCTTTCCAACGGTGCCAGGCACGAGCCTGTGGGATCTTCCTTGCCAGAGGTATGAGACTTGCACAAAATCTCCATTGGTTTTAATGGGGGAGATTTCCAGTGAAATGCTAGGATTGGGGTTAGGGTTAGCCATTCCAAGCACCACACGTACTTGAGGATTGCACCTACCCCCCCATTTGTGGCCACCAGCTTTCCAACGGTGCCAGGCACGAGCCTGTGGAACCTTTCATTAGAGAGCTATGACACTTGCACAGAATCCCCATTGGTTTTAATGGGGGAGATTTTCAATGAAATGCTAGGATTGGGGTTAGGGTTAGCCATTCCAAGCACCACACGTACTTGAGGATTGCACCTACCCCCCCATTTGTAGCCACCAGCTTTCCAACGGTGCCAGGCACAAGTCTGTGGGACCTTGCATTAGAGAGCTATGACACTTGCACAGAATCCCCATTGGTTTGAATGGGGGAGATTTCCAGTGAAATGCTGGGATCAGGGTTAGGGTTAGGCATTCCAAGCGATACACGTACTTGAAGATTGCACCTACCCCCCCATTTGTGGCCACCAGCTTTCCAACGGTGCCAGGCACGAGCCTGTGGAACCTTGCATTAGAGAGCTATGACACTTGCACAGAATCCCCATTGGTTTTAATGGGGGAGATGTCCAGTGAAATGCTGGGATCAGGGTTAGGGTTAGGCATTCCAAGCGATACACGTACTTGAGGATTGCACCTACCCCCCCATTTGTGGCCACCAGCTTTCCAACGGTGCCAGGCACAAGTCTGTGGGACCTTGCATTAGAGAGCTATGACACTTGCACAGAATCCCCATTGGTTTTAATGGGGGAGATTTCCAATGAAATGCTAGGATCGGGGATAGGGTTAGGCATTCCAAGCGATACACGTACTTGAGGATTGCACCTACCCCCCCATTTGTGGCCACCAGCTTTCCAACGGTGCCAGGCACGAGCCTGTGGAACCTTGCATTAGAGAGCTATGACACTTGCACAGAATCCCCATTGGTTTTAATGGGGGAGATTTACAGGTAATTGTCAGGGCGAGGGTTAGGATGAACCATTCCAAACACCACACGTACTTGAGGATTGCACCTACCCCCCCATTTGTGGCCACCACCTTTCCAACGGTGCCAGGCACGAGCCTGTGGGATCTTCCTTGCCAGAGGTATGAGACTTGCACAAAATCTCCATTGGTTTTAATGGGGGAGATTTCCAGTGAAATGCTAGGATTGGGGTTAGGGTTAGCCATTCCAAGCACCACACGTACTTGAGGATTGCACCTACCCCCCCATTTGTGGCCACCAGCTTTCCAACGGTGCCAGGCACAAGTCTGTGGGACCTTGCATTAGAGAGCTATGACACTTGCACAGAATCCCCATTGGTTTGAATGGGGGAGATTTCCAGTGAAATCCTGAGATCGGGGTCAGGGTTAGCCATTCCAAGCACCACACGTACTTGAGGATTGCACCTACCCCCCCATTTGTGGCCACCAGCTTTCCAACGGTGCCAGGCACGAGCCTGTGGAACCTTGCATTAGAGAGCTATGACACTTGCACAGAATCCCCATTGGTTTGAATGGGGGTGATTTCCAGTGAAATCCTGAGATCGGGGTTAGGGTTCGCCATTCCAAGCGAAACACGTACTTGAAGATTGCACCTACCCCCCCATTTGTGGCCACCAGCTTTCCAACGGTGCCAGGCACAAGTCTGTGGGACCTTGCATTAGAGAGCTATGACACTTGCACAGAATCCCCATTGGTTTGAATGGGGGAGATTTCCAGTGAAATCCTGAGATCGGGGTTAGGGTTAGCCATTCCAAGCACCACACGTACTTGAGGATTGCACCTACCCCCCCATTTGTGGCCACCAGCTTTCCAACGGTGCCAGGCACAAGTCTGTGGGACCTTGCATTAGAGAGCTATGACACTTGCACAGAATCCCCATTGGTTTGAATGGGGGAGATTTACAGGTAATTGTCAGGGCGAGGTTTAGGATTAACCATTCCAAACACCACACGTACTTGAGGATTGCACCTACCCCCCCATTTGTGGCCATCAGCTTTCCAAAGGTGCCAGGCACGAACCTGTGGAACCTTTCATTAGAGAGCTATGACACTTGCACAGAATCCCCATTGGTTTTAATGGGGGAGATTTCCAGTGAAATGCTAGGATCGGGGTTGGGGTTAGGCATTCCAAGCGATACACGTACTTGAGGATTGCACCTACCCCGCCATTTGTGGCCACCAGCTTTCCAACGGTGCCAGGCACGAGCCTGTGGAACCTTGCATTAGAGAGCTATGACACTTGCACAGAATCCCCATTGGTTTGAATGGGGGAGATTTCCAGTGAAATGCTAGGATCGGGGTTAGGGTTAGCCATTCCAAGCGAAACACGTACTTGAGGATTGCACCTACCCCCCCATTTGTGGCCACCAGCTTTCCAACGGTGCCAGGCACGAGCCTGTGGAACCTTGCTTTAGGGAGCTATGACACTTGCACAGAATCCCCATTGGTTTGAATGGGGGAGATTTCCAGTGAAATGCTAGGATCGGGGTTAGGGTTAGCCATTCCAAGCACCACACGTACTTGAGGATTGCACCTACCCCCCCATTTGTGGCCACCAGCTTTCCAACGGTGCCAGGCACAAGTCTGTGGGACCTTGCATTAGAGAGCTATGACACTTGCACAGAATCCCCATTGGTTTGAATGGGGGAGATTTACAGGTAATTGTCAGGGCGAGGGTTAGGAGAAACCATTCCAAACACCACACGTACTTGAGGATTGCACCTACCCCCCCATTTGTGGCCACCACCTTTCCAACGGTGCCAGGCACGAGCCTGTGGGATCTTTCTTGCCAGAGGTATGAGACTTGCACAAAATCTCCATTGGTTTTAATGGGGGAGATGTCCAATGAAATGCTAGGATCGGGGTTAGGGTTAGCCATTCCAAGCACCACACGTACTTGAGGATTGCACCTACCCCCCCATTTGTGGACACCAGCTTTCCAACGGTGCCAGGCACGAGCCTGTGGAACCTTGCATTAGAGAGCTATGACACTTGCACAGAATCCCATTTGGTTTTAATGGGGGAGATTTACAGTGAAATCCTGAGATCAGGGTTAGGGTTAGCCATTCCAAGCGAAACACGTACTTGAAGATTGCACCTACCCCCCCATTTGTGGCCACCAGCTTTCCAACGGTGCCAGGCAGGAGCCTGTGGAACCTTGCATTAGAGAGCTATGACACTTGCACAGAATCCCCATTGGTTTGAAAGGGGGAGAATTCCAGTGAAATGCTAGGAACGGGGTTAGGGTTAGGCATTCCAAGCACCACACGTACTTGAGGATTGCACCTACCCCCCCATTTGTGGCCACCAGCTTTCCAACGGTGCCAGGCACGAGCCTGTGGGACCTTTCATTAGAGAGCTATGACACTTGCACAGAGTCGCCATTGGTTTTAATGGGGGAGATTTACAGTTAATTGTCAGGGCGAGGGTCAGAATAAACAATTCCAAACACCACACGTACTTGAGGATTGCACCTACCCCCCACAATTGTGGCCACCAGCTTTCCAACGGTGCCAGGCACGAGCCTGTGGGACCTTACTTGCCAGAGGAATGAGACTTACACAAAAGCTCCATTGGTTTTAATGGGGGAGATTTCCAGTGAAATGCTAGGATCGGGGTTAGGGTTAGCCATTCCAAGCACCACACGTACTTGAGGATTGCACCTACCCCCCCATTTGTGGCCACCAGCTTTCCAACGGTGCCAGGCACGAGCCTGTGAAACCTTTCATTAGAGAGCTATGACACTTGCACAGAATCCCCATTGGTTTGAATGGGGGAGATGTACAGTCAAATCCTGAGATCGGGGTTAGGGTTAGCCATTCCAAGCACCACAAGTACTTGAGGATTGCACCTACCCCCCCATTTGTGGCCACCAGCTTTCCAACGGTGCCAGGCACAAGCCTGTGGAACCTTGCATTAGAGAGCTATGACACTTGCACAGAATCCCCATTGGTTTGAATGGGGGAGATTTCCAGTCAAATCCTGAGATCGGGGTTAGGGTTAGCAATTCCAAGCACCACACGTACTTGAGGATTGCACCTACCCCCCATTTGTGGCCACCAGCTTTCCAACGGTGCCAGGCACAAGTCTGTGGGACCTTGCATTAGACAGTTATGACACTTGCACAGAATCCCCATTGGTTTGAATGGGGGAGATTTACAGGTAATTGTCAGGGCGAGGGTTAGGATTAACCATTCCAAACACCACACGTACTTGAGGATTGCACCTACCCCCCCATTTGTGGCCACCACCTTTCCAACGGTGCCAGGCACGAGCCTGTGGGATCTTACTTGCCAGAGGTATGAGACTTGCACAAAACCTCCATTGGTTTTAATGGGGGAGATGTCCAATGAAATGCTAGGATCGGGGTTAGGGTTAGCCATTCCAAGCACCACACGTACTTGAGGATTGCACCTACCCCCCCATTTGTGGCCACCAGCTTTCCAACGGTGCCAGGCACGAGCCTGTGGAACCTTGCATTAGAGAAGCTATGACACTTGCACAGAATCCCCATTGGTTTTAATGAGGGAGATTTCCAGTGAAATCCTGGGATCGGGGTTAGGGTTAGACATTCCAAGCGAACCACATACTTGAGGATTGCACCTACCCCGCCATTTGTGACCACCAGCTTTCCAACGGTGCCAGGTACGAGCCTGTGGAACCTTGCATTAGAGGGCTATGACACTTGCACAGAATCCCCATTGGTTTGAATGGGGGAGATTTGCAGGTAATTGTCAGGGCGAGGTTTAGGATTAACCATTCCAAACACCACACGTACTTGAGGATTGCACCTACCCCCCCATTTGTGGCCACCACCTTTCCAACGGTGCCAGGCACGAGCCTGTGGGATCTTCCTTGCCAGAAGTATGAGACTTGCACAAAATCTCCATTGGTTTTAATGGGGGAGATTTCCAGTGAAATGCTAGGATTGGGGTTAGGGTTAGCCATTCCAAGCACCACACGTACTTGAAGATTGCACCTACCCCCCCATTTGTGGCCACCACCTTTCCAACGGTGCCAGGCACGAGCCTGTGGGATCTTCCTTGCCAGAGGTATGAGACTTGCACAAAATCTCCATTGGTTTTAATGGGGGAGATTTCCAGTGAAATGCTAGGATTGGGGTTAGGGTTAGCCATTCCAAGCACCACACGTACTTGAGGATTGCACCTACCCCCCCATTTGTGGCCACCAGCTTTCCAACGGTGCCAGGCACGAGCCTGTGGAACCTTTCATTAGAGAGCTATGACACTTGCACAGAATCCCCATTGGTTTTAATGGGGGAGATTTCCAGTGAAATGCTAGGATTGGGGTTAGGGTTAGCCATTCCAAGCACCACACTTACTTGAGGATTGCACCTACCCCCCCATTTGTGGCCACCAGCTTTCCAACGGTGCCAGGCACGAGCCTGTGGAACCTTGCATTAGAGAGCTATGACAGTTGCACAGAATCCCCATTGGTTTGAATGGGGGAGATTTCCAGTGAAATCCTGAGATCGGGGTTAGGGTTAGCCATTCCAAGCACCACACGTACTTGAGGATTGCACCTACCCCCCCATTTGTAGCCACCAGCTTTCCAACGGTGCCAGGCACAAGTCTGTGGGACCTTGCATTAGAGAGCTATGACACTTGCACAGAATCCCCATTGGTTTGAATGGGGGAGATTTCCAGTGAAATCCTGAGATCGGGGTTAGGGTTAGCCATTCCAAGCACCACACGTACTTGAGGATTGCACCTACCCCCCCATTTGTGGCCACCAGCTTTCCAACGGTGCCAGGCACAAGTCTGTGGGACCTTGCATTAGAGAGCTATGACACTTGCACAGAATCCCCATTGGTTTGAATGGGGGAGATTTACAGGTAATTGTCAGGGCGAGGTTTAGGATTAACCATTCCAAACACCACACGTACTTGAGGATTGCACCTACCCCCCCATTTGTGGCCACCAGCTTTCCAACGGTGCCAGGCACAAGTCTGTGGGACCTTGCATTAGAGAGCTATGACACTTGCACAGAATCCCCATTGGTTTTAATGGGGGAGATTTCCAATGAAATGCTAGGATCGGGGTTAGGGTTAGGCATTCCAAGCGATACACGTACTTGAGGATTGCACCTACCCCCCCATTTGTGGCCACCAGCTTTCCAACGGTGCCAGGCACGAGCCTGTGGAACCTTGCATTAGAGAGCTATGACACTTGCACAGAATCCCCATTGGTTTTAATGGGGGAGATTTACAGGTAATTGTCAGGGCGAGGGTTAGGATTAACCATTCCAAACACCACACGTACTTGAGGATTGCACCTACCCCCCCATTTGTGGCCACCACCTTTCCAACGGTGCCAGGCACGAGCCTGTGGGATCTTCCTTGCCAGAGGTATGAGACTTGCACAAAATCTCCATTGGTTTTAATGGGGGAGATTTCCAGTGAAATGCTAGGATTGGGGTTAGGGTTAGCCATTCCAAGCACCACACGTACTTGAGGATTGCACCTACCCCCCCATTTGTGGCCACCAGCTTTCCAACGGTGCCAGGCACGAGCCTGTGGAACCTTTCATTAGAGAGCTATGACACTTGCACAGAATCCCCATTGGTTTTAATGGGGGAGATTTCCAGTGAAATGCTAGGATTGGGGTTAGGGTTAGCCATTCCAAGCACCACACGTACTTGAGGATTGCACCTACCCCCCCATTTGTGGCCACCAGCTTTCCAACGGTGCCAGGCACGAGCCTGTGGAACCTTGCATTAGAGAGCTATGACAGTTGCACAGAATCCCCATTGGTTTGAATGGGGGAGATTTCCAGTGAAATCCTGAGATCGGGGTTAGGGTTAGCCATTCCAAGCACCACACGTACTTGAGGATTGCACCTACCCCCCCATTTGTAGCCACCAGCTTTCCAACGGTGCCAGGCACAAGTCTGTGGGACCTTGCATTAGAGAGCTATGACACTTGCACAGAATCCCCATTGGTTTGAATGGGGGAGATTTCCAGTGAAATCCTGAGATCGGGGTTAGGGTTAGCCATTCCAAGCACCACACGTACTTGAGGATTGCACCTACCCCACCATTTGTGGCCACCAGCTTTCCAACGGTGCCAGGCACAAGTCTGTGGGACCTTGCATTAGAGAGCTATGACACTTGCACAGAATCCCCATTGGTTTGAATGGGGGAGATTTACAGGTAATTGTCAGGGCGAGGTTTAGGATTAACCATTCCAAACACCACACGTACTTGAGGATTGCACCTACCCCCCCATTTGTGGCCACCAGCTTTCCAACAGTGCCAGGCACGAGCCTGTGGAACCTTTCATTAGAGAGCTATGACACTTGCACAGAATCCCCATTGGTTTGAATGGGGGAGATGTACAGTGAAATGCTAGGATCGGGGTTAGGGTTAGCCATTCCAAGCACCACACGTACTTGAGGATTGCACCTACCCCCCCATTTGTGGCCACCAGCTTTCCAACAGTGCCAGGATCGAGCCTGTGGAACCTTGCATTAGAGAGCTATGACACTTGCACAGAATCCCCATTGGTTTGAATGGGGGAGATTTCCAGTCAAATCCTGAGATCGGGGTTAGGGTTAGCCATTCCAAGCACCACACGTACTTGTGGAATGCACCTACCCCCCCATTTGTGGCCACCAGCTTTCCAACGGTGCCAGGCACGAGCCTGTGGAACCTTGCATTAGAGAGCTATGACACTTGCACAGAATCCCCATTGGTTTGAATGGGGGAGATTTCCAGTCAAATCCTGAGATCGGGGTTAGGGTTAGCCATTCCAAGCACCACACGTACTTGTGGAATGCACCTACCCCCCCATTTGTGGCCACCAGCTTTCCAACGGTGCCAGGCACAAGTCTGTGGGACCTTGCATTAGAGAGCTATAACACTTGCACAGAATCCCCATTGGTTTTAATGGGGGAGATTTCCAGTGAAATGCTAGGATTGGGGTTAGGGTTAGCCATTCCAAGCACCACACGTACTTGAGGATTGCACCTACCCCCCCATTTGTGGCCACCAGCTTTCCAACGGTGCCAGGCACGAGCCTGTGGAACCTTTCATTAGAGAGCTATGACACTTGCACAGAATCCCCATTGGTTTTAATGGGGGAGATTTTCAATGAAATGCTAGGATTGGGGTTAGGGTTAGCCATTCCAAGCACCACACGTACTTGAGGATTGCACCTACCCCCCCATTTGTGGCCACCAGCTTTCCAACGGTGCAAGGCACGAGCCTGTGGAACCTTGCATTAGAGAGCTATGACACTTGCACAGAATCCCCATTGGTTTGAATGGGGGAGATTTCCAGTGAAATCCTGAGATCGGGGTTAGGGTTAGCCATTCCAAGCACCACACGTACTTGAGGATTGCACCTACCCCCCCATTTGTAGCCACCAGCTTTCCAACGGTGCCAGGCACAAGTCTGTGGGACCTTGCATTAGA
>JAMOIN010000296.1:0-62996 GCA_024666655.1 Dascyllus trimaculatus
TTTTCAATGCTGGTAGCAGAGAGTTGAATTACTGCTAATCAGGCTGCTGTTGCAAACCAAACATTTCCTACAGAGTCAGATCTATATTTGTTAGAAGAATTGTGCTTATGTAAGAATTATACTTGTTAGGTAATCATTGAGTGACTGTCAGGACTTTAAAGTCTACATGTCAGCAACCATGATTATAAAGATATTAATCACCATAAAACATTCCAAGCTGTATGTAATCACAGTAAAGAACATAGAAAACTGACCCATTAAGATTGTGTAAGTGACACTTATCTTATGCTGACTCTTGTACTGACGTGTGGGGACGCCCTGTGTACATGATTGTTTTACCAAATAAAAGAGCCAAGGACAGAAGGACTACCAGAGAGCTGGAATTCTGTAGTGATGCAAACTGCAGACCTGTAATGTCCGTTCTCTACTTGTGTGCAAGTAAAAGACCTGAGCTCGTGAGTACTGCCTTCCTTCCTGTGTGTATTTTCAGGTTTTGAACCTAACAATATTATAATGCACGCTTCCACTATAACCATAAAACGTGGCTACACCAGTTGTAACAGCAGTGTGTAAGTGACGCACATGTGTCATAGAGAAATAATGCAAAAACTTAAAACAGACCAGTCTTCTATTTAGGTTTGTTTCAACAGGTGTCAGCTGGTATCACATTCTCATTATACTGCAGTGTAAGACAGCAATACAACCAAATCAGAAGGCGCTCCCCGAGTTAGATGACACAAAACAAGGAACAGAACTGTAGCTCTGGCAGAACCCCTGAAACTCACAAAACAGAAAACACATCCAGGGTTGGTTACAGAGAAAATGAAAAATAAACAGGTGTAGTGTTCAGACTGTAACACCTGGATGGATGTAAACTGATCTGGGTTCAGGTTCTACCAGAACTCCAGTGTGTTGTTCCTCCTACATGTCATCAGTCTGTCTGCTGGACTGATGAAGGTCTGAGGCTCATTAAAGGATCAATGTGGACCCCCCTCTCTGGACTTCTAGGGAAATATTCACAGTATGAAGGTAAAACTTGGCACAGCCTCATGAAATATACTGAAGCTACTGTAGATAAAAGATCAGCTGATTCTGAGGAGGCGAGGTGGGAGGACTGATTGATTTTTCATGGAGTGGCACATCTGTCATTGTCCTTTACTGTGTTTTGTGGTCTTCTACTTTAATTAGACAGCACTTTGGTTTAACTTTTGTTGTTCTTAGATGTTCTTTATAAATAAATCTGACTTCGGTCTAGAGGGACACGCTCGCACTGACCCACAAAGACACTTCAGGGCAAACCTGACAGAGAATTACAAAGGCGAGAAGCTTAATTTCACTGTTTAGACACCATCATGAGGTGGCACAGTAAACTCCTAAACCTGTGGGGTTTAAATTAGAGGCACCAGGTAGTGTTTATATCGCTCATCATTATAGTTTTGGTGGCTGTAATTACAGGTTAGAAAGCAGAGAACTCACTGTTTTGGTTCTTGTCTTCGTGTTTCCATCTCTTATTACTTCTCCACCTCCTGTTTTTACTCTCTCGCCGTCTTTAAGGAGATTTAAACAGTGCTAACGTCTGCCCAGCCCCGAGTTGTGTTATGTGTTACTTATTGCTCGTGTATCGCAGCCTCTTGTTGGACCTTTTGGCCTCTGGGGGTGAACTCTGGCCTTTCTGAAGGCCTGGAGGCGCATTAGGAGGCAGGCTTTGAATGACAGGGTGTGGTAAAGGTCGAAGCCCACAGGTCAGCTGGGATCAGAGGCGACCAGGCCCACTCCCCTCCATTATTATCCTCCGCTCTGGGTTGTCCATCCTTCACTCATATCCCTCCTTCTATCCAGTCCTATGTTCTTTGACTTGATTTCTTTCCTGTGTTGCACCAGATGCCTCTTTGTGCTTCTGTGATTGTTTATAAAAGTTTGAATTCTTCAGATTTCAGTTGCTGATTTGGCGACGATGCTTACGTGTCCCAGAACTGTCAGAGCATCAAATCCTCCTTTTAACGGTGATCCAGTGTTTTAATAATGTACTAACTGGCCTTGTTCCACAACGCCGTGAGCAACTGTGATCTGATTTCTTGCTGGCAGAGTGTTAGTAGTTTTCTACAGGACAGCGGCTGGTTATCTCACCGAGGAGGTTTGCAGACTGTCGCCTGCAGCTTCATATCTAAAGTCTCATGCCATGGCGACGCTGAACGTATGGAGAAAGTAACCTCTACAGACTGCAGTCCACTACTGGTAAAATGCCAATGTTTGATGTGTCTGTTCTTATAATTAGTTCAGGTGGAGAGGGTCAGCCACATCAAGTTCCTGGGTCTCCACATCACCAGGGATCTCACATGGACTGCCAACACCTGAAGGCGAAGGTGAAGAAGACCCAGCAGAGACTTTTCTTTCTGCGGAGGCTGAGAAAGGCCAAACTCCCCTCACAGCTTCTCATCAACTTCTACAGGAGTACGACTGACTGCAGCACCGTCTGGTTTTCCAGCTGCGCCGCTGGAACCAGAACGGACTTGGCCCGTGTCCTAAAGACCGCACAGTGGATTGTGGGTGCTCAGCTTCCCAGCCTGGACTCTGTCTACGCTACGCTGAGGATAAAGGCCAGCAGCGTCGCCAGAGACCCCACCCATCAAGGACACGGACTGACTGTCCCCCTTCCATCAGGGAGAAGATTCAGGACATTAAAGACGAGAACCAGCAGACTGTGAAACAGCTTCTTCCCCAGAGCTGTTGCCGCCATCACACCCCCCACCCACTGCCCCACCACCCAGACATCCCCAGCTCGATAGGACAGTTCAGCTGAACATGCACCCCACCCCACCCCTCCACCTCCGGACTCATCTGTGCAATAAGAGCTTTACCTGAATACTGCACTCCCACTATTTGCACTATTTATATGATCAGTCCTGCAACACTTGAACACTTTGTTTGAATTGTATTTTTATTTATCTTTTTATCTGTTTTGATTCTTATTTGCATAGCTGCTAATTGTCGTGTTCTTCCATACAAATTTCATTGTACTTCTGCACAATGACAATAAAGTCTCTTTATCTTTGTTTTTATCTTATAAAATCAACCAAATTTGAATAAAAGTTCCCCTGACCTCCTCAGAACCAGCTGGCTCTTCATCTACAGTAACTTTATTGATGATCAGAGTTCTACCTTCATACTATACGAATGTTTACAGAGTCCAGGTCCTTGAAGTCCATAGAGGTGGGTCCACATTTATCACTTTAATGGACTTTTTCCATCACTTAGCTGAGAAACTGAGCAGAAACATGTCTGGAGGAGAGAATCTGAGGCCAACGCCAGACCTACCATCAGGCATGGAGGTGGCAGCATCATGCTCTGTGGAACTGGAGCTGAAGACTGAATCTACTGCTCACTTGTCACACCTGTATGTTTTTTTTCCAGTTCATGCTTTTATTACTTTCAAAAGTGTGGTAAAGAAAGCTCCTCTTGCCTCCTTTGGAAAGCAAAAGATGACCCAAATTTAAGCGCATGCAAATCACCGCAACCTCTTTAACAAATTATGCCCCAGATTTTAGTGGAAGCAAACATAATTAACACAATCCATTAATTACTTGCTGAGCTGAGTTTCAGTTCAGAGGACACACAAAGATGCTTCACTCACATACATGAACACAAAACAGCGAATCTCTGCCACCAACATACGGGCACAGCTTCTCCTTTAACCTCAGTTAAACAGCAGCAGGACGGCCGCAGGGAGTAACAAGAGCAGGACGACGAGGAGGAGGAAGCTGTGTAGGAGATCACAAAAAGAAAGCCGGTGCAGGTGAAGACACACATGTGCAGAGAGGAAACCGAGCGAGCAGGAAAACCTCCAGGGTTCAGCCCCAGAGGAGAGGACTGGGGCGCTCAGCAGGATCTGAGCCAACACCGCCTTCCTTTCTTTTCCTTTCGTCCTCTTATCTCCTCTACGATCTGCAGCTTCTCATCTCACCACCCAACACGTTTATACACAAATCACAAATAATTAATACCGCTCATAATTTTATCTAATTAAGGACTACGAGCAAACAGGCGCAGAATTTCCAACCAGCTGCTACGTTCTGATTTAATGAGGGGAGACGAGGACAAGCTAAGCGTTGTTTTACTGCAGAACCTCATCAGTTTAGATGTCTCTGGTTTATCTTACTGTTTGACAAACTCTGAATTCACACACAAAGAAAAATACTGCTGCACATGAAGTCAACGATCAACAGAGCAGATGCTTCAGGATAAATGAGGGGAAGATTAAATGACAGCAAATCAATAGAAATGGCATTCTGTTAATTTTACCGATCATTTTTCAAAACGCCAAATGTTCGGTTTTTACATTTTTCTTCTGTCATAATTAAATTTGCTTTATTTATCATTTAAACCTAAAATAATAAATACACTTGGCAGAATGAAATGGCCTTTCTTGTACAGTGTATGTGCAATGAAATTAAGACATACAGCACTAAAAACTAGAACAACATTTTATCTTTTAACTCAAAATATATGTAAAACTAGAAAAATAATATTTTACAGGAAATATCTTAAACAGTTACAGTTCTGTACATTCTCATGCCCCGTCCACATGAAGACGAGCCTAAACGCACCAACAGTCCATCCAACCCATGTATCGTCCACACCAGGCCGGCATTTTGGGGTCTGAAAACGATCCTTTCTGAACCTAGGTCCCAGAGTGCAAAGATCTGAAAACACCGTTTACCGTTGTTACGCCCTTTCCGCTTCTTTTTCTGACACCTTGCCTCATAGCTCCACCTCTCCATAGATGCTCCAAACTCAGAAAACTACAACAATGTCTCCATATAGTGCTGCGTATGTCCTGCTGATAGTTCCATTCAATTCAATTCAATTCAGTTTATTTATATAGCCCATATTTACAACACAAGTCGTCACAAAGTGCTGTACTTCTCATCCACCTCATCGTCCGTCCAGACTAGAGTCCTACCAGCTCGTCCACTCCTATTTGCCGCCGCCATGTTCTATGTTTACATCCTATACAGATTTCTCCGCCGCCAGTTTCCGCTTGCTTGTTACGGCGTCATAGCGCCACCAACAGGCCTGGCGTGTGTTTTACATCGTTTTCAGGCGTATCAAGTGAATTCATGTGGACGGACACATTTACTGGAACAGCTCCGTCTTTATGAAGAACGTTTTTGAAGCTATAAGCGTTTTGGCTTCTTAGTCTTAAATTTTTCGTACCCCTGTACACCTCTGGACCGAACCGAACGTGCTTGTACCGAATGGTTCAGCACGGTTCGGTGTACTGTTACACTCCTACTATTAAGTCAATAAAAGTGTCCTTAAAGCTTCTGTGACATTGGCCCACTTCTTACAACCTGTTGGTCCACTTGGAGTTAACTTTAGTCCTTGGTAGAACCACCTCTGTCACTGTTGTTTTTACAGTTAGTACACCAACTAGTTAAAGTTATGACCCTTTAGTCTTATAGGAAGTTAGATGGCTCAGTTACCATCAGAGATCTATAGAAAACAAGAACCCTGACACTTAGTCTGCTGGATGCCAACAGGCTCTTCCAGGTTGTATGGAGTTAGAAGAAGCCTTTTCTTGTACTGTATATGGACCCTGTGCTTTAGTATGTGACCAAGCTAGCTGGTAAAGAAGGTGTCTAATGATGGGAGTGGGTCAGCCTGGGGCCACTTCTACCAGCAGAAACAAACGGAGGCGGAGGAGGAGGGATTACAACAGATCCCAACAAACACCAAAGCTACACAGAAAGCAGGTCAACCTCAGGGGTCACAGGTAGGTTAAGCGTCCACAGAGGTGAGAAAGGTGACATTCTTGTGGGACTAATAGATGCAGTCCAGCCCTAACAGCGGCCCAGAACCTCCAGACCAATAAAGATGACCCAGATATTCTTCTACCACCTCTGTTTGACCCCTGCTTGTTTCAGGACACACCAAACAAAACACACTAGTTCTACCATTGGCGACATGTGTTCATGAAGTATACAGACTATGAGGTGTATTAGGGTTATGTTGTTCATTTCACCAAGTAAAAGGCCATCTACAACCAAAAAAATTAACCTAACAGTTTGCATCGGTTTGGTGAGCTGGGAAAACTACTGTTCAACCAACAAGCTAGGCTGAGTTAGGAGGATTAACTCTTCCTCTACGGTTGAAGTAGCTTTAAATTACATTAGATTTAGATTCAGCTTTATTGTGGTTGCAAAGACTTCAAGTACTTAGAAAACAAAACGCAGCTTTAATGAATTCTTTGAAACGGCCCAGGCAGGAAAAAATAGATTACAAAGCAAATTTCATCAAGTTACCTCAACTTGAGTTTAGTTTTAAATCAACTAATGCAGAAATTTGAGTTCAGATTATACAAAGTATTAAATTGAGGCAACATTTTTATGTCAAACCAACTCATTAGAAGAATATCTGCAGCTTAAAAGATGCATCTACGTCAGTAAATCAGGTATTTTTAATCTTACAACTGTGCTATTTAGAGACTCTTCAGTAAACTGGAATACAGCTTCTTATTTTAGACGCTCTGTTTTGTGACCTGTGTGTTTTAAATCCCTACAGGATCTACCTTTAGGCCTTAGCGCTGCACAGAAACACCTTCAGCTCCACATTCTCTGGAAACAACCTCCACCGCCTCTTGTTGTCTCTTTGTTTGGGTGCGTGGTCGGCCCAGTTCTCGACCTCAGGCCATTTATTTTTGACCTTTGATTTTAACCTGACCTTGTTTGTTCCAACCCAGACGATCGGCCACATCTTAAACCCCTCTCCTCCCTTTCTGTTCCTACAAGGTGAGAATTTTGATATCATCTCCCTCTACTGTTCTGCTGGTCTGAAACAGATATGAAAGCATTAAAGATGTAAGTCACCCAGTTAGTATTCGGCGCCCGAATCATTTATCATAAACCCAGGAAGCAGACAGAGAAGGAGAACGGTGCCGTCGTAGTTTTCGGTGATTGTGGATGGATTCTGATGCGGTCCTGCCACCGACACATGAATATACATAAACTGCTGCAGAGAGTCTGTGGGAGCCAAACAGCAGATGGACATGGAGGTCAAAAACGGTGTGAACAAGGGATAAAACAGAGAGGTTTAGGGAACAGATGGGCTCAGAGTTCACTAAATGGAAGAGTGAGGAAGCACATCCAGGCAGTATGTCAGGCACAATACAATTAAGAGAATGTCTGCTAAAACATGGTTTAACTGAATATGACTGGCATAAAAAGATTAGTTTGTTCTGGGACAACAAAAGCCTAATTAGGTCCACTGTAGGGCTGAGCAGTTAATTAAATTAATTGGATTAATTTAATTGGGCATTTCTGTACGTTGGATTCAATTTTAACAAATGAGTGATCAAAATGAAAGAAAAACTGACGATAAAACCGCTTTTAGCTATGACAGTCCTACAAACCGTAAAATGAAATGTTAGTATACGGTTGCTTGCAATTTTTTGATTAGTTGTGGATAAGAACTTAACTGATTTTAAATATAGTCCGATAAGGCAGAAGATGCATGTCAGACGATGTACTGCAGATGAGCTGTAGTACCCGGTCGCACCACCAGGGGGAGCTTCTTAATGTTTAATACGGTGGAGGGCTGCAGTTTAATTATGTTTAATACTACACAGCAGAGGCTATTACCTTGTTTGGTTTCAAGCAAGACAATTTTCTATGAACCCGTCATTGAGCGAGATGATCGGTCCGATGAATTGAAGCACGGTGGTGGCAGCATCATAATGTGAAGATGGTAGTGGGCAGCATCCTGTGGGGAAAATCGCAGAAACCGAAATTTTTGGCTCCTTTTGGATACATGAGTTCTGGTCGGAGGTCACTAAGCGTCACCGAAAACTTTGTCATGGTGCCCGTTGCTAGCTAAACTCCCACAATGCTCTCTGCTTGCCAACATGAACTGTAGTCTCAGTGACGCCTCCTCTGGTCTCTACAGTGTTAAACAGTAAGAGGCTCCACCTGGTGGAACAACCAGGTACTACAGCTAACCTACAATACATTTATTGACATGCATGACCTTCACCTTTGGCCTTATCCACTGATATATTTTAGTCCAGTGGTTCTCAACTGGTCCAGCCTCAGGATCCACTATGTCTTTATTAATAACGGTCACAACCCAACTTTTTGAAGTTTGCTGTTCCTGTTAACAAATTAAGGTTTATTTGGGTGAAGTCTCAACGAATTTTGATACATTTTAGGAACATTTTGACTTATTTTTTTTGCTAATTTTGGTGTTTTTGGATGCTTTTGCCAAGTTTTGGGCATATTTTGTCCAATTTTGACAGATTCTGAGCACATTTTGGTTCATTTTTGGACGCTTTAGCATAGATTTCTCCAATAAGCTGGCAGAGCTGAATGTAGAGGTTAATAGTGAGCAACGACTGGTGTCACCACCACTAAATATTCTGCTACTGAGAGCAAACTGTCATAAGAAACACATCCTTTAAAATAAAAGACTTTTTACCACTACTTGGGGGGGGTCATGCTTCTGCGACCCACTTTTGAGTCCCGACCCACCAGTTGAGAACCACTGTTTTAGTCGACAAAATTATTAACAACAATTAGTCAACTGACTAATAATTATTAACATTCCTTAGATATGTTTAATGCAAGAGACAACTAATCGAACCCCCCAAACGAGATTAAGGTCTCTACAGTATTTAACAGTAAGAAGCTCCACCTGGTGCTACTGACATGCATGACCTTCTTCTTTTTCCTTATATTTTCTACGGACTGGTCATCGCGCTCGATGACACTTCAAACATTGTCTTGCTTGAAAAAGGTCCGAGGTGCAAAAAAGTTGCAACTGTTTTTTAATTAACTTTTTTTAAATCTAAAAAAAGTGTCCGAAGTGAATACAATTAGTTTTTATTTCTAAATGTGGATCTATTTTTTCAAGTCTGTCTCTCAATCTTTTCAAAGAAGTTCTCCAGAGACGTTTGTTTTTCAGACAGACGGAAGTGGCAGGAAGACGATCTAGTCATTTTTCAAAATAAAACACCCTGCGGACTAGATTTGAAAATGAAATAAGACGCTTTTATTCGTTCTGTGCGGCCCGGTGGTTGGGGACTGCTGCTGTAGAGACAAGAAGAGGCGGACGCTTGGACTACATGCAGCAAGCAGAGAGCATTATGTGGGTTTAGCAAGCAACAGGCACCATGACAAAGACTTCTGTGGTGGTTAATGGTCGCCGGTCAGACCGCTAATATCTAAGACAAGTCAGAGCTCACTCCGGTAAATGTCTCAACTCTCATTTATCTCAGTTAAAAAGTTGCTTCAAGCATATAGAAGAATATGAACTGCACTTTTTTCTGCAATTTATTCTAATGATTAATAGATCATTGATTGTAAACACTGCTGACTAATGATTAAATAAACTAAATAAAACTTGCATTCCTAGTTTCCACTGATGTATTACGAAAGCCGCGAACGGTGTCATCACTCAGTTAATTATTTTTTGTATTATTGATTCCATGAGCTGAGCAGGATATCAACAGCAGCATCAAAAACATCCTGCACCCGCAGCTTTTCTGGACAACAGTGGGTTTTCCAAGTGTTGAGAAATCAGTTGAGAAATCAATCCACAAATTACATAATAAGGAAAATAATCAATAGCTGTAGCTCTAATTTTATGCTGTTACCTGACACCAAACAACCAAACAGCCCCAATAAAGCTGCAGAACCTTAAAAGAACCACAAAGGAACATTCCCCTAAACAAAACGGTTCTTCAATTAGTGATGGTGCTCCGAAGAACTATTAGGAGAAGTCGATACCAAAGGAAAATCACCAGTGCCAAAAAATGCTATTCCATTTTCCAACTACATTTGTTAAAATCAAGGCTTCATTTACTCGAGATGACGTTTGGTTTTCTTGAGCAAACAGTCAGAAACGACAAGAAAATTGAGAGATTTCTGGACTTATTTTTTCCTTCGCTTTGTTGTGCAGAGTCGCCTCTCAAAGGCCCACGTTGAGCCAAGATAAATAGAGATTTCCCCGAGCAAATTAAACTTTAATGCAATTATTCTCAGACAGGTAGAAGGCTGCAAGATGCTTCCAGGTTTATGCACTTGACCTGAATAAATCTTTCATTAAATAAGTCTCTCACATCGTTCTCTGCCTTGTTTTTGTTTGCTGAACGATAAAGCTCTTTCAGATCAGTTAGCTTAATTGTCAGTTATGTTTTGTTTACAACTGAGACATAACAACCTCGTCATCAGGCAGGTACATCAATAAATAATACTGTGTAAATCTTACTGTCCTGCCAGAGAGAGAATACACGTGATTTACAGCATCGTAAAGTTAAAATACATGCAGGTTAGTCAGCACCGGCTATGGGAGGTTGTTTCGGGTCAGTGAGTGAAACGAATGCTGAGTCACTGCACCGAGGCTCAGAGCAGCAGGACAGGAAGAAACCAGTGTAGGTATCATGGGACCTGCTGAGGAGAACAGGACTCTGGCATCTGCTGCTACACCGGGGGAGGCATGGAAACAGGAGAGGGGATGGAGGAGGAGGAAACAGGGAAGGGAAGGAAAAGAGCTGAATAAGAAGCAGAATTATGCAGGAGTGTGGAGGACATGGAGGGGGAAAGGAGATGCAGGGGAAACCAGACGAGTATAATAGGTGAGAAGGACAGAAGGACACATCCATGTGTTCTCAGGGCTTCTCAGGCTGACTCAGCATAATCTGAAGTCACTTCAAC
Source organism: Dascyllus trimaculatus (assembly GCA_024666655.1). Lineage (NCBI taxonomy): Eukaryota > Metazoa > Chordata > Actinopteri > Pomacentridae > Dascyllus > Dascyllus trimaculatus. The sequence goes on from JAMOIN010000296.1 coordinate 10,707, forward strand.
TCTGTCCTTTATCGCTGAGTCAGGCTGCTGTTGGACAGGCCCCAGAGACCCACAGTCACAGCTGAACAACTGCACAGCAACGTCAGTCAACACCTGCTACGACCAGGACAACACACAACATGACTTTGGAGCACCGGGAAAGCTTCGCGTCACACATTTAAAATCACAGCATGCAGACTTGTGCTTTAAAATCCTCCATCATCAACAACTGCACTCCGGTTTTGCCCTTTTAATGTCTCTCGTTTGGGGGTTTCATCTAGTTGTTTCTTGAATTGTACTTACCTAAGAGATGCTAATAATTATCAGTTAATTGACTAATTGCTATTGACAATTTTACTGATTAACAATATATTAATGGATAAGGCAGAAGGTGAAGGTTGTGCATGTCAGTAAATGTATTGTAGATTATCTGTAGTACCTGGTTGTTCCACCAGGTGGAGCCTATTACTGTTTTATACTGTAGAGACCAGGAGAGGCGTCACTCAGACTATTTGAAATAGAATTTGCTCATCCTGGCTTGTTTTAAACATGCCAGTGTTGGTCCGAGGTCTTTAACCTCCACAGGAGTCTTTGTCATGGTGCCCGTTGCTAGCTAAACTCCCACAATGCTCTCTGCAACATGAACTGTAGTCTGAGTGACGCCTCCTCTGGTCCCTGTAGTAGTAGCCAAGTAGGGATACAAATTTTAAACAATTTTCGTAACCGATAACAACATTATCAGTCAAAATTTGCTTAGTCATTACAACAAATAAAGTGTAGTATGCAGTAAATGTACCATAGATCTGCTGTAGTACCTGGTTGTTCCACCAGGTGGAGCCTCTTACTGTTTAATACTGTAGGGACCAGAGGAGGCGTCACTCAGACTACAGTTCATGTTGGAAGCAGAGAGCATTGTGTGAGTTTAGCTAGCAACGGGCACCATGACAAAGACTCCTGTGACGCTTAATGACCTCCGACCAGAACTTGTGTTCTTAAAATAAGCTGCAGTGATCAAGTACAGTAATCCCACTGTTAAACTGGCCGACAAAACAAAGCCAGTGTAGCTGCAGGAGAAACATCCATCCATCCTTTATCTATGAACCGCTTAATCCTCTGCAGGGTTGCGGGGGGCTGGAGTCTATCCCAGCCAACTCGGGCGAAGGCAGAGGACACCTGGACAGGTCGCCAGTCTATCACAGGGCTACTCATAGAGACAGACAAACAAGCACACTCTCATTCACACCTATGGACAATTTAGAATCATCAATTAACCTCAGCATGTTTTTGGACTTTAGGAAGCTGGAGTATCCCATGAAAACCCACGCTGTACAGGGAGAACATACAAACCCCACACAGAAAGATCCCAGGCGTCCTAACCGGGACATGAACCGGGGATCTTCTGGCTGTAACCCCTGAGCCATTGTGCAGCCCCAGGAGAAACATGTTAGCAATTAATCAATTATCAATTGACAGCGCTGTCGACTAACAGGAAAATTGTTCAAAATTCTCATCCCTAACTGCAATTTCTTTATTCTATCACTCCGTTTGTCTGTAACATGTCTGCTATGACTTGTGGTTTTGTAATTTTGCTAGATATATTTCACTTTGAGCACTCTATTGTTCTTTATTTATTGTTCCCATGTTGCTGTTTCCTGTATTTTTTGGTGTGACCGTGTGAAGTTCTATGATGCAAGTTCATGTATTTGCAAAAACAACTATTTTTGGGAATGAAAATTTTTTCAAAAGGCTCTCGTCAAAGAAAATAGTAGCAGTAGTAGTCAGCATGTGCTTTGCTCTTTGGGCTACACCCACATTAATTTCAACTTCTGTGTTTGTGCCTTCTATCCACACTGCTTTGGTGTTTTAGGGCTCCTAAAACAGAGACTGTTCACGACTACTGAAGGGAATAAATGTGAATTTAGGACATCGTACCAGGTCCAAACCTCTCTCGAGAGCTTCTTGTTCATGTAAAATTAACGTCCATAGAAAATTTAAAATTAGCGTCTTACCTCATAAGGATTTACAGTAAACAACACATTTCTGACAAACATGACCTGAATCTTCTGCCTCATCTGTTTATATGTCTTTAAGTGGTTATATTATTAAAGGCAATGCATCCATTATTAACATCCCGAGCCTGAAACACTTCTCATCAGATGCAGTAAACACGACACAGATCCTCTCTGTCAACAACACATCCTCAGGTTCAGCTTGTCTGCATGGCGTAAACGCAAACACAAACGCTTCCCCTGAACAGAACATGCTGCTAACAAGATGTCCTTGGCTTCGGTGTTGACATCCTGAAATGTTAATGGAGGCATTAAACACACATTAATGAATTTCTAACGATGTTTTGATGACGGTGTCGGTAGCGGGGAGAGTGAGGGAAAGTGTGCCACTGAATCAGGATACAGAAAACACATCGGAGAGGCAGCGAATGAATCAGCTCGTTTTTTTCTCCCCGATGCCTTCAGGGCGAGACAGTCTGACAGGCCGACAAATAGGATGACTCATCCTGACTCACACACACACACACACACACACACACAAACACACACACACACCACACACACAGGTGGGCTCACACACACCAACACAGTGAGATGGATTATCCACCATAAAACATGCTTTTGTGGCTTCCAGTTGCCCTGAAAGGAAACTTCTCCAACTCTTCCAGATTCTCTTGGCCTTTTGCAAACCCTCTCTAACACTCACTCTTCTCTTTGCCTTTTCTTTCTGCCTTTCCAGCTGCACTGACAATCAGCCCTGCAGCCACCAGCATGTGACTCAGAACGAACCCACAAACACCAGCGCATGTGAACACCGACAACACAGCAGACCTGCATTCCAGCCTGTCTGAGCCTGGCGAGGACGACACTGAGGGGTTTCCAGCTCTGGTGGAGGTGATACCAGAACGACCTTCACAAAGATAAAAGCCGCTTTGATCTGTGACATACGCAGCTACTCTGACTTTGTCATCAGTCTTTTGGAGATCGTCAACTGATGCCGACAGTATGTTCAGGCGGCAGAGTCAGAAGATTCCTCGACTGTGGCAGAAAACAACAGATCCTTAAGAGCTGAAGGATTTGTTTTTAGGTCACTTTTAAGAACAACATATTTCTGTTCTGGTTCATTTTCTAGTTGACTCACTCGTCACAAACTAAAAGGGCCAAACGGTAAGTCGTATTGACTCACAGGTGAATCATTCATTGGACAGTTCTGGTGACTGTCAGTTCACGTCATCAACACGACATGGAATCACACTGGGAAGTTCATTCTGGTGACTGACAGCAAGTCCTCATGAACTTTACCATCTCTTAGCACAGACCTGGGCAATAATACCATAAAGATATAAACAAGCGAGACACTTCTTCAATAGCAGGAAGAGAAATGTTTGATAGAACGTTCAATAGTTTCACTTAAATGCATCAGATGCCAATAAAACAATTAACAAAAACGTAAAGTTTGGTTGCACGAACAAACTTTTATTTGTTGCCTTATCTATATATCTATCCATCCATCTATCATCTATCCATCTATCATCTATCTATCTTTCTGTGTAGACTATCTATCTATCTATCTATCTATACATCTAACTATCTACACATCTATGTATCTTTCTGTTGTAAACATCTATTTATCTATCTAGACATCTATCTATCTAGACTATCTATCTATCTAGACATTTATCCATCTATCTATATAGACATTTATCGATCTAGACATCTATCTATCTACACATGTATCTATCTATCTATAAAGACATTTATCTATCTATCTATCTAGACATCTGTCCATCTATCTATATAGACATCTATCTATATAGACATGTATCTATCTATCTAGACCAGGGGTGTCAAACTCCAGTCCTCGAGGGCCACTATCCAGCATGTTTTAGATGTTTCCTTCTTCCAACACACCTGATTCAAATGATCAGGATCGTTATCAGGCTTCTGCAGAGCTTGACGATGAGCTGATCATTTGAATCAGGTGTGTTGGAAGAAGGAAACATCTAAAACATGCAGGATAGCGGCCCTCGAGGACCGGAGTTTGACACCTGTAATCTAGACTATCTATCTATCTAGACATCTATCCATCTGTCTATATAAACATTTATCTATCTATCTATCTATACATCTATCTATCTATCTAGACATCTATCTATCTATCTATATAGACATCTATCTATCTATTTATCTATATAGACATCTATCTATCTGTCTATTCATCTTTTTATCCATCCATCTATCTATCTATTTATCTATATAGACATCTATCTATCTATCCATCTATCTATCCATCTATCTATCCATCTTGTTTTGTTAATGCTAAACAGCAAAGTGTACCAGTACAGCTTGTGGCGGTTGATATGTCCTAATATACCGTCTCAAACAAACGGTCACAGCTCAAAAACTATAAGCTGTATTTAAAAAATTCTTCCAGCGTGAGAAGCACAATCTTGTTCTGAACGTTCTGATGTATTTTCATGTCTGTACTATGTTTTACACAGGTTTGGTGGCCGGTTAGAGAGACTCATCATTGCTGATTTTCACCTGACATTTTGTGGCTCAGATATAATGGGAGTCAAAGAAGGTGAAGTCAAAAGGTGATTTATGAAAAAGCACAAGTCCGACAGCAATGAGACTCCCACTGGGTGGAAGAGGGCAAAAATAACGACATATTTATGTAGAAAATGTTCATGTAGAGGAGAAAGCAGGAGGAAAGCAAGCTTAACTGCACCTTTTTTCATAAAACATTTCAGGTGAAAATCTAAATGAAGGAAAACTGTGAAAGATATCAAAACATGGATGCAGACAAATAATATTTAACTCCTTGTGACCAGTTTAAACTTTAAATGAAGTTTCTCCTGTAATATATGCCAGAGTTGCAGCGTTCCAAAGATGTCAGGGTTTGGCAGGTGTCTGGCCGACTTTCCATTCATTTCAACGGGGATTTTTAACGCAGTTTCTTTTACGAAATGCATAAAACCCGTACGACGTATCACTGTCAAAACTAATATATAATATATGTGGGTTTTCTCGAGGCTGCGGGATGAGTTAAGCGCCGAAAATCCCTTCAGAAGAATCTATGACAACAAGCCCAAGGAAGAGTAATAAGTGAGCTTAAAATGAAGTCTATCTATACATCTGTCTATCTAGTTAAAGCTAACACAAAAGACAGCAAGGAGAAATGAAAACAACACTTTAACTGGGACAAAAACATCCAGGTAGGCTAACATTCATCAGGCTGTAAACAGGAGGAAATAAGTGATGGAGCTGAACAAAGGAGGGACTGTTGGTTCTCGGGAACAAGCTGTGGACGTCCTCTCAAAGGCCCGACCAGCATCTACACTGACTTTAAGGCTGGGGAACAAAGGTGTTGGTCTATGAGTGTAACTGGATCAGCACAAGAGTCGCTGAAGGTTAAGTGACTGAGAAACCAGAGTTTGAGCGACTGTTTGTGGCAACGTCCCAAGAGCCCTCCTGCATTAGGAACAAGTGGTGTGTGTGTGTTACCTATTTTAGCTCCATGGTGGCCCTCGTCCAGCACCAGGCTGTTCATACATTTGAGCTCCCAGTCCTGGACGTCAGTGTTCCACAGAGCAGGAACCAACACAGTGTACTGAGCCCTGCAGGGGGAGGACAGGATTAAAAAAAAGGTGTCAAAGACACAGTGGCACAGCTCTGTGTTTGCATTTATTTCACTGCTTTAAAGGCCCCGTATTATGAAAAAAATCGCTTTAGACTGGTTTTCTAACGATAATATGCGTCCCCATTGTGTCTACAAACCCCCCGAAATGAGAAAAGTCTACCCTGTCCCTCTCTTGCTTCCTCCACCTTTTAGAAAATGTGTACTCAAACAGGCAGACTGAAGATTTACCCTTTATGACGTCATGTAGGGCAACAGCGCCACCTCCAGGTTGGTGACACCGCCCCAGGAAATGTCAGACTGAATCTAAATCTCCACCCTCTGGACTTGCAAACTGAGCCTCGCGAACTTCAGGCGTATGTAATGTCTGTGACGACTTCACTGTCATCACGTAAAGTCTCCAGCATTATGACTAGAGCTAATAGACAGGGTTGGAGTCCGTTTCACTCGTTCATGTGAGAACATTTGAGAAACTATCATGTATATGTTAAACACCACAAATAACAAGATATAAATCACATTTATAGGCTTTTTGGTGAGTGAACAAATCAACATTCATACACATATGCTATACATATTCAAAACAGCCTTTAGTACTCCCGGACTTCCCCTGAATGCATCACAGAGCACGGCAGTTGCTCTGTTGTTGGCTGCACAAACAAGCACAGAAATCTGTTTTTAGCTCCTCCTTCGTCTGAAGTTTTGAAGGCCCAGTGGATTAGTTTTATTTTTGATGGAAATGTCCCCACAACAAAATGACTCACAAACTGTTCAAGAAGATATGAAATCTGTCCAAAGTGATTCAGAATGTGTCCACATTTTTATTCTTGACACCTGGAGTGGATGTAAAGACGTCCAAAATTAAAAGAAAATTGTCTAAAATGACAAAAACCTGTCAAAAAACTCAATATTTCCCCAATTTCCTACAAAAATTGTTCAAATAGGACCTAAAATTTGTCCCAGATAACTCAAAATCTACACAAAAGTTGTGTCATGTCACATAAATTATCCAAAATCACTCCTATGTGGATCAGCTTCTTACTGTGACTCCTGGATGGATGTAAACTGATCTGGGTCCAGGTTCTACCAGAACTCCAATTTGTTGTTCCTCCTAAATGTCATGAGTCTATCTGCTGGACTGATGAGGTTCTGAGGCTCATTAAAGGATCAATGTGGACCCCCCTCTATGGACTTCAAGGACACATTCATAGTATGAAGGTAGAACTCTGCATGGAGTCATTAACTATACTGAAGTTATTGGACATAACTGATTCTGAGGAGGTCAGTGGAGAAAACCTGGTCTGGAACATTTGTTAGTGTCTCTTAAATAATTTTTCCATCACTCATGAATGAATCTGTGTTTTTAAACTTTTAGCACAAACACTCTGGACTCGACCTCTAACTACCACAGTGACCTGACAGTTCTATCGATCTTCATCTCCCTCTTAAAAAGAAACCAAACAAGTGAATTTCTCAGAGCCGGAGCCTGGTTCGATGTCAGGGCTGAGCTATCCGACTCTGAACAGGATGACGGATGGCTTCAGACAGCGACGGATAGACGGAGCGCCTGGGACGAAATGAAAATTGAGTGAACTTGTGGGGAGGAGATGAACGACGCGTACTGAGAGTTCTGATCGGTCGGGGCTTCTGTCAGCTCATTAAACGATCCAGGGAGGACTCCACAGATGTGACGTGGTGCTGATGTGTGATGTGATGGTAAATAAACTGGTGTCATCGTGATGCATGGGCCACAGAAAATGCAGAGAAAGTCACACAGCTGCACTTCAGGAACTGGAATTACTGAGCACCATGTATCATTAGGATTATTAGGGCTATTTCACCTCATCAGTCCTCACCAAGCTCACACAACTAATTAACAATGGTATGTAATGGATACAGTATAATATAGAAACAGTCTCTAGTTTGTCGAGTTCACAGGTGTTTACCATAAATACTTTGAGACTTTTAAAAGCTCATTTTCTGTCTTGTGCATAGTTTAGAGAAGGACCAGACGTAACATGATGTATATTTATGTCCTCCTGAGGAATTCCCAGGAAGCTTGTGTTAACGTTCCTCTGACAGACAGGCTGCATCTGTCAAAGCTTTGATATGCGCTTTGTACGACTTAGAGGGAGGTTCACTTTACAAGATGTTAAAACAGATAAAGCCGCGGCTCTGACCATCCCAAACCAATTTTCTGTATCGGGTTTCGTAGGAAAAAGCCTCTTTAGGAAGAAGAAAAAAAGACATGGACTTTAAATTAAGATGAGTAAATGGGGAGTGTAAAGGATCTAAAATGCGATCGTCACAAACAGGACAGAGCCGCTGATTAAACCTCAGCTTGAATGTATTCGGGGGATTTTAAAAAGCAGAGACTTTGAAGCCGTGTTGTCTCGGTGAAGTAAACAAATGATGTGTCAACGCCTGCAGCTGAACGAGGGTGTCAATGTGTCAATGAGGATAAATGGATGAATGAAAGGAGGCTCAGAGGAGGAAAAAGAAAATGAGAAGCTGGGAGGGGGGGGGCGAGGAGGGACGGCCCAGGGAGGTTTATGGGAATCGACTATTGCAAAGGACGGGGCAAACAAAAGAGAAAGAGATTGGACTGGTGGAGGCCGCAGAGCAGAGCAGAGTGTAGGAGGAGGTTTAGAGGGCGAGACGGGACTGGGCACCGGAGATATGGAGGCCGAGGGAGGCACAATGGAAAGTGGCTGCTGAAAGAAGAACTAAATGAGTCAGAGGTTGTGTGGCGGCTCCGAATGTCGTCGTTTAGCATAAAAAAGCAATTTAAGTCAGTGTTATTTAAAGTTGAAACGTGCTGTGAAAGTCTCTGCTTACAGCCATAATCAAGTTTACAGAGATTATAAATCAGTTAGGAGGAGGCCTCGCAGGGCTGCAGGTTTTATTTCATAATAAAGACAAATCCAGCGTGCCAAATTTAACGACATAAAATCATCACAAACATTGTAATAAAGCTACATTCATCACTTCTGACATTAACAGCTCACGATGATTTAATTTGCAGTTTTGTCCCTGATTTTTTTAAACGTTCATAATTCATTTCTGAGTGAAAACAATGTTAAGGTTCTTTTAGTGGGTATGAAATGTAATTTAGAGCAGGCTGTTGTAATGAAGCTCATATTAATATAATTTACTGTGAGATGAGTCTGAGGATGCTACGTGTTAGCCTAGGAATTCTTGGTCACTGGCCCAAGAATGCTGGGTGACGATGGTGGATGGAGCTGTTAGTCTAGGGATGCTAACTGTTAGTCCAGCAATGCTAATAGCCTGGGGATTCTAGTCGTTTGTCTTAGGTTACTAGTTGTTAGTACAGGGATGCTAATAGTTAGCCCAGGGATGCTAGTTTTTAGCTTAGGGATTTTAGTCACTTGCCTCGGGATGCTAGTTGTTAGCCTAGAGATTACTGGTAATTAGACAAGGGATGCTAGTTGTTAGCCTAGAGATGCTAGTTGTCAGCCTAGAGATTCCGGGTCATTAGACAAGGGATGCCACTTGTTAGCCTAGAGATACTAGTTGTTAGCCTAGAGATTCCTGGTCATTAGACAGGGGATGCTAGTTGTTAGCCTAGAGATTCCTGGTAATTAGACAAGGGATGCTAGTTGTTAGCCTAGAGATGCTAGTTGAAGGACTCTATTCATTTGTAATTTACACATCAGAGTTCCATGAAACGTGTCTGAAAACATGACTATTTGTTTTCTATGATACTGTAAGTACCATAAGTGCTGCAGCTGACACAGGTAGCCCACTGGAGGTTGTGATTTATCTGGAGTGGCATCAGTAAGTGCAGCTAAAACAACAGCTTCACAAAAGTTAACAATGAAACACAGTCACTGGTGTATTTTTCACTATGGAAACAAAACTGCTATGGAGAAATGTAGAATTATATGGATACCAGTACAGACTAGGAATGTCAATGAATAATTTTTAATCGATTAATTGAAGTAAATAATTTAACAGAATTTTGCAATATATTAACGAATAAGATAGTCGACAAAAGATGTATGTCAGTAAATGCATTGTCGATTATTTGTAGTACCTCGTTGTTCCACCAGGTGGAGTCTCTTACTGTTTAATACTGTAGAGACCAGAGGAGGCGTCACTTCATGTTGGCAAGCAGAGAGCATTGTAGGAGTTTAGGTAGCAACGGGCACCATGACAAAGACTTCTGTGGTCGTTAATGACCTCCGATCAGAGCTCATGTGTTTTAGAGGAGCTGGAGTTGAGGAGGACGGTGTTTCTGTATCCCAGCGACATATAACAGGGAAAATCATGTCTGCTGAAGTTCTGTAAAGGTTCATGACCTCCGACCAGAGCTTAAATTAAACCAACAGAAGTGTGTCCACACACCCAAGTAGCTGACTGCTTTATCCTCATATTGAAAAATGGCGACGTATTGCAGATTATTCGATTATTGATTGATCATGTGGCTGACTATAAATAAAAGTTTAAAACTTGCATTCCTAGTACCGATTACCCTTTCCTGGTATTGTGACATCCTAAACACAGAGAAGTCAACAGTTTGTGAATCCTGGAAACAAAAGAGGGCTGTTATCTGATTAGTGTTTGCACCCACCGATAAACGAGGTTAAGTAACAGGAAGAGAAGTGGTTCTAAGTTCTAAAACTCTTCAGCTGATCAGTTCTGACACCGAAGGTTTAGATGAGATCCATGGAGAACAGACCATCAGCATCATGTCAGTAAAGCAGACAGAAGCTGCTGTTGGCTGTTGACGTAGGACTGCTGGGAGTCATTGTTAGAGCCTATGAGTGAGCTGACAGCTGACTGACAGCTCAGTGTGGACAGACAGTCTCATGAGATGGATGAGCTCTCAACCAATCATTAATCAGAATGACCAGTGTGGCTGCATGACAACACCCATTTATACCATTCACAGGGAGTCAAAGAGCTGAGACCCTTAAAGAAAGCGAGGAGAGGTTGAAGATCTCCCCTCCTTCATTTCCCTCAGCTTCTCCCCCTGACCCTCCATTCATCTCCCCTCTTTCTTCAACAGTATCTTCCCAGTGTAAGGAGATCCTGCCCTGGGAGACAGCCGAGCCACTTAGTGTTGACTTCTGACCAAGCTTTCGTAATGATGCCAAGCAGCCAACAAGGACTTCTCAATGTGACGTGATGGCAGTCTGCCCACTGAACACCAGGGCTAGAACAAAATGTGTCCGTCAGTGCTGCCCTTGATGCTGTGTACATGAGCAAACAGCAGAGGAGGTTCACACATGCACCGAACTGAGCTATTTCTGTTCTGGTAACACACACAAAAAACAGCTGTGTAATTAAGAGGGTATGAAAGCTAGCTATTAGACGTTGGAAATCAAGCATTAAGACATTAAACGATCAGTTAAACAGTCGTGAAGCTGTTCTCTGCAATAATCCTGCATCATTTGTCCTTTATAATGCACCTGCAGGTCATTGGTGCGTACCTAGCACGCCTTCTCCCCCTCTGGCTTGTGATTAAGTGCTTTATCACTGCCTGTGACACAGCTACGTTTATGGAAACTACTTGGCTGTGCAGCCTCCATTTGTCCAGGGTCGACTCTACAGATCTCCGTCCAAAGTAAACAAACAGCAGGAGCTCTCCTACAATGGGAGGCTCACAGGAGGGTGAAATCTAAGTAGCTGAAGGCAGCTTATCTATTAAACCAAATATGATCAACTGGATTTTAATAATCACTGTGCACCAGTCCATCTCTCACACACAAACACTGGCTGTATACACAAACCCAGTGACCCTGCTGAGTTGCCATAACTACAGCTCCATGTCAACAAAACATGTCCGTCAGCATGCGGCGTTTATATTCAGCCTAGTGAGACGGAGACGGAGGGTTGGACTGAAAGCAGCATGGGCCGCTATTGAAGCGGCTAATTTAGTAAAAAAGGATGTTTACATCAAACATGTACAAAAACAACCACAGCTACACAATGACACTCTACTTCTCCTGGAATGCTCGATGTCAAAACACGTCCAGCCCTGATGAGCCGATTCATATTCATGAGCTGCCTGCGGTTCCATTTAGGATCGGGCCTAAAAACTGAGCTCTGAGAACTCGGCACACATTCTTCAATAAGAACCGGAGCTTTCAGCGCATTCATGAGGGTGGTCTGGGACAATATTCACTCATGTCGGGCTCAGACAACATGTCCTATGTTTTATTTATGGTGGAGAAAATGGAGAGAAGACGCGTGAGAACACCAGCTATAGATGTCATTAAAGTTTAACCATAACTAGGATGTCCTGATCCAATCTGGGGCCCATCGAGGCATTTTTGAACTGATCAGTATCGACTTCAGCCTGAGCCCAAGCCTTTGTTTACGTCTGCTGTGATCCAGCTGTTGTCAAGGGAAAACACAATTTGTGGCCAGACTAGGAATGCAGATTTTGGAAAGTTTACAAAATCAATAATCAGCAGTGTTATCAATCAGTAATGGATTAATCTATAATATACAGTGTGATGAACATAGTGAAAACTTGTCATGAGGCCATCTTAGTCAGCAGGCATGATTTTGTTATATGTCTATGTGTGTTATATGTTCTGTTATATGTCAGTGGGACATAGAAACACCGTCCTCCTCAATTCCAGCTTCTCTTAAACTCATGAGTTCTGGTCGGAGCTCATTAACGACCACATTAGTCTTTGTCATGGTGCCCGTTGCTAGCTAAACCCCCACAATGTCCCTGCTGGCCAACAAGAACTACCTGTAGTCTGAGTGACGCCTCCTCTGGTCTCTACAGTGTTAAACAGTAAGAGGCTCCACCTGGTGGAACAACCAGGAACTACAGCTGATCTACAATACATTTACTGACATGCATGACCTTCACCTTCTTCCTTATCCATCGATATATTTTTAGTCGACAAAATTATTGACAATTAGTCAATTAACTAATAATTATTAACATTCCTTAGATAAGTTTAATGCAAGAAACAACTAATCACAGTATTTAACAGTAAGAAGCTCCACCTGGTGGAACAACCAGGTACTACAGTTAACCTGCAACACAATTTTAGATACAAATTTAGACAATTTCCTGACATGCATGTAGAGAATACAGGTTTTCTTTTTGAGCTTGTGGGCACCAAACTATCATTCTCTTGGGAAAAAAATGCTCTGACTTGTTAGTACTTCTTTAAATCTATCACGGTCGTCTTGAGTGGTGCGTCTCGGTCGTCCCTTAAAATAGTGACGGTAGAATTGTTTTGGTGGAACTTTTGCATCCTGGCAGACGAGCACCGTCATTAAAATGTATAATCGATGGGGAAAAAATGACCGCATTATCCAACTAGTTGGCAAAACTTGAGATTTTCAGGGTGTTGGTGGCGACTCAGGGGTGGTTGTCTCCCGTGACAAAGTGGATTTTGGAAACGGTAACATGTAGATAGCGAAAGGTGAGAAGAAAGTCAGCCAACAGCATGTTTATACCAGTGGGCTAAATTTAGTATGTCAGATGAGAGCACACCCTTCCCTCTCCATGCTACATTTCAGACAGTGTCCTAGCTTTACAACAAGGTCCCTGAACACCTACAGGACATTAAGACTGGACTGGAGGCAGAAATGCACTTTATTCTTAATGCATTGCAGAGCTCCTCAGTTGTCAAGCATAGACACTGGATTGATTTTTAATAACTTTAATGTGCTTAAAGTGTATATTATCGAGGAAAATGATATCTGATTGGTATTGGCGGATAGCTGGGAATCACAACAAATGCAGATTCTTCCACACAAGCGCACTGCATGGACCAGTACTGTCCACCACTACCATCAAAGCACCAAACCTTTCAGAAAGTATGGTGTTTACCCCTCCAGTAGACAGTCAGACACTTGGAGAATGAACACCAAGGTGCACTGACGTTGTTCTGGAGCGCTTACTGAGACACTAAATGGTTTTTCCTTTGATTTGTCACCCGTCCTGTATATATACGCTAGACAATGTACGTACATTCACAATGCTGTACAATGTGAAGCCTGATTCTACTCACACATCCACAGGGACTCTCAGCAGCAGAGGTAGTATGGCTCCTTCATCATTCAGGTCCATCAGCCGAGGCTCCAGCAGCTCAATGATGGTCAGAGCGGCGCGAAACACAGCCGACAGGCCTGAGGAGGGAGATTTTCAAAATGATCTCTGCACCATTACAGGAATACTTGGACATGTTAGGAAATAAACTTATTCTCCTCTTTGCCCAGAGATACATGAGAAGATGATAACAGATCTCATATCTGCACCGTAGATGGAAGGATTCAGCCTGCAGTCAGTTAACTTCATGAAGTTTTGACTTAACAGTGAACTTTCCAGGCAGCCTGCAGAAACTTCAGTTACTGCTCCGGAAAAAGAGCAGCAAACTCCTGCTTAGACCACAGCAAAATGACTCCGGGGAAGGGAAAACATCCAGCTGTGATGTTTTTGACGGATGTTGTGATTTTATTTGCAGTGTAACTTCTTTTAAAGACAAGTTTCTGCCTGATGTTCACCGTGTACTAGATTTAAAACGAGCATCAGTGTCACATAAGAAGGATGGCAGGAGTTTGTAAAGCTAGTAACACAAGAACAGCTGCAGGATGTGCGAGATGTGGCTGTTAAATACTGATGCTGAGCCTATTTCAGCTGGACCCCAGCAAACAAACCTGACCCACACGGTATACAATGATCAATGGGCTGCATGTGGAAGTCTTATTTGGTCGAGTTAGATAAAAACTGAAACGCAGCATGACTCAGACTTTTTATTAGCCACAAATCACACATCCTAAATTGCAGGATTTGCAACATCAAATTGCGATTTCCATTAATTATTGAGCCCTACCTAAGAGTGGATGTTATTTTAATGTCCACATCGATAAAAAGACAGCAGCAAAGACATAACTGTTATCTCAGCCAATAAATATTCCACTAAATTCACCAGCAATTTATTAAACCCATAAAAAGTGTCCCTTTCCAATCAGTGAATGAGAGCAGTTAATGGCAAACGCAACACACAAGCGCTGGAGTTTGCCAACGAGCTTCATCTGCGTAGTTGTGCATCCGTTCATGTGTATTTGTGAGTTCGTACCGTGCAGGATGATGAGATCCCAGACAGCCAGCACAGAGTCCCAGCAGGGCAGGGAAGTGAACAGAGTGAGGAACCAGGGCATCACAAAGTGGACTGATAAGACTCCCACTGACTCCTGCAGGGAGGATGGAGAAACAGCAGCCAACGATGTGTTCAAGACTTGTCTCACTGCCAGCTCCTGTCAAATAAACGTTTACTGGCTGCTAACTGAAGCATCCGTCCAATACATGACAAACATCTTGTGACTGGACTGTTGGTTTCATTCAGAGACGTCTTCCTTGCATCAATCGTCTGTCACACTGTGTTAAAGCAGGAAGGCTGAATTTTCATGGGAAACTCTTGTCTATAAGTACAGTAACTGATGAACAGAGAGGAGGGGATCAGCACTGGTGACAACAGCACAAGTCCAACAATCTGTTTACAGCACTAAGTCTGCTGAACAGCTCTATTACAAAGGAAGTGCTGACCTCTGATCTCTAATAGGATTTTCTGTAAGGGGAAGAAACTATTGTGCCGACAAAAAACCCCTGTGGTTAGAGAGAGTGTGTGTGTGTGTGTGTGTGTGTGTGTGTGTGTGTGTGTGTGTGTTTTGGCTCCAAAAGGGCAGCTTTCCTCCCGGACCTGCTGAGTCGACGTGAAATATAACAATCCCTTCAAAAACACTTGAGCAGCACAAGTGGTAGCCGTGGATGCAATAGGGTGTACGAACACTTAGAGTGAATGTTTTAGAACATGGGGGGACAAACTGCAGCGTGGCTCAGATGAGCAAGACTAACGGCCGTTTGCAAAGCTGCTCGGCAGTTCTGATGAAGCATGAACCATGTTAGCAGCTCTGTTATTCCTTTTCTACCAAGTCAGCTCGAGGCCCGGTTCAGAGCCGGTACCTAAACTAGAACCTCTTCTTCACAATTAACCCTTTTCCACCAAGAAGAACCAGGTCCTAGTTCTGGTGCTTAGTTGGTTGTAATCTGGTTCCTCTTAAGAACCTGTTTGCTTTGAGTCAAGTTGGATCCATTGGGTCACCATAAAACCACTACGCTAGCATCCATTACATAGCAGTTAAACAAACGCAGTAAGTTGATGATAATATCTATGTTTATCTCTATAGATGGTCTTAAGGCTGATTGTGAGGCGGAGGTCCTCCTGTTGCCTGGACACATCCGTGATCACGCTACTGGTGGGACACAACTGTAGCGGATTTCAGGTCAACAGTTTGTGCTAAACTTCCGTGTGTCCCGGGAGTCATTCCAATACATGTGTGATGGGACCAGGGACGTCCTGGAGAACAAGGACTCTAATTAGCGCTTGTGTGTCCCTTTCCACCGTTGATGGTTGGTCACCATAACCCCGCCCCCAGCCCCTGACGTACTCGGTGCTTAGCTCTGGACCAGCAAAGAGTTGGTGCTTGCTGAGCTCCAGTTTATAGAACCTGGAGTCGGTGCTTAGGTGGTGGAAACACAAAGAAGTGGAGCTAAGTCAGGCTCTGGGTCTGGACTAGACCTGGAACCAGCTCGGTGGAAAAGGGGCACTTGGCTGCTGGAGGAAAACTGGTTCAAGAGTGGCACCAACATTTTACTGGTCTAGAAACAAGACTTCCTTTTGTCAGGGGGCAATTCTTTGTTATAGACCAACAAGAAGAACAAACAAGACCAAATCAAACTTTGTGATTACCATTTTAAAAACACTGTGAAATCAAAGCAGCCAGTGAGCCTTTATCCATCTCATGTTTACGACTGTTCAGTGTTTTAAGGTTTTGTCCAGACTGAAAAATGAAGGTCGCTGCAATCCACGCAAAGAACTGCATGAACTTGTGCAGCGAAATCCATGTTTCCCTTAAAAAGCAGAAATCATCGTTGCATCACATTCTCAGTAAAACGCAGTGACGGGCCCTTTAAGCAAAACAACTTCCGGATGCAAATAATCTGCTTTTACATTTATAGTGTCCACGGAGAAACAGGGAAGTCTAATACTAACAAAGTTAAATTGAACGCCGTAGAAAATAAAGACTCAAGTGCCAGTACAGGCCTCTAAAATTCTGGTTTCTCTACTCAAGCAAACAGGACGTCGAAGAAACCTGGAACAAACCTATAAGGGCCTCTAAAATCCTGATTTTACTTAAAGTATAATTTCTCTACTTACGCTTAAATAATATTGAACAGGTCTGCAAAAACCCATTTAAATTCTAGTTTCTGCATTTAAATCCTTTTTTTAAAGTCAAAGTTTTCCTACTTAAGATGAAAGAACACAATAAAAACCTTAAACAAACCTAAATAAGCCTCTAAAAGTTCAATTTCTCTGCTTAAATTCTCTACTTAGAGTGTAAAATCTCTACCTATTATTACAAAACATATAACAAACTTTAGATAAACCTATAAAGAGAAGTTTATTAATACTAAAGATAAACTCCAGCCCTCCAGTAAAGCTGTGTCTTCCTGTAAGTACCAAAAGATCAATGAGACGACGTTAAGTTTCTCTCCACTGTCAGCTGCTACTTACTTTAGTAAATACCACTCGGAGAATAAAGCCTGTGTGTGGAGGGGCTCATTAAATGCACTCATTGAAACGGTAGATTCCACAGCTGACACTACTACTGTGTGGAGCCTGGAGCCGCTGAGGCCCAGCTGATGATGGATTCGTTACAGACGCCTCCACCTGCGGATCGACTGCTCGTCACTCGGCTAAACCTGGACTCACATGCTTCTGTGATCCTTCCTGTCAGCAGGTTTTCAGGAGCATTGTCCCCCCGAGACGAATGACTCCGGCGCAAACACAGGATTCAGAAGTACTCACCATGTGCTGAGAGAGCCGAGGCTTCCTGTGCTTCAGGAGCTGTTCAAACATCTTCACCTGGTGCTGGACTCTGAGCAGAACCAGAAAACAACAGGGTTCAGTTCTGCAATGGACTCAACCTCCAGACGAAACAGTGGATAAATCACATTCTGTAAACATGAATATTCACCAGACTAATATGACCACAGGTAAACAGGTGATGCTGTGGTGGAAGTCCTGACTGTACTGAATTAGTACCACATGCTGAGGACCTCGTTCATTTATTAGAATTTATTTTAATCATTCGTCTAATTTGACATCAGTTCTACTGCAGAGAGCTGTGGAACTTTGTTTTCAAAATGTGCTATAATAAAAAATACACACAAATAAAGTGAATATTATTAATAATATCAAGAAGAATCAACTTTAAAGCTTACATCATTCTAAAGTTGTCACGCTGCGGTTTCTCTTGACTAACGAGGAAGGATGTTTAGGTGGTTATTTTTATTTATCTCTTTGCTCCTTACAATGTCCTCTTTTTTTTTTAATTTATGATCTAAAACGACAAAAAATGTTCATATCCCTGATTTCACACAACAATAATAATAATAATAATTTTAATATAAATAATAACAATAATAAAGATAATTTAATAATATTAAACAATGATACTAATAATAAATAATAACAATAATATCAATAATAAAAATGTCAGTAATAATAATGGTGATGATAATAATAATAATAACAATAATAATAACAATAATAATAATAATAATAATAATAATAATAATAATAATAATAGTGTTTTATCATTTTACAAAGTGTGAAAGGATTAAAAATGACAATAAGATGAACATAAATCAGAAATAAAAAAGTAAAAAAAACAAATTATTTAAAAACATATAAAACACAGATAACACACTTAGATTTACACATAGTGACAGATTTAGTAAATCTAATCAGCAGGTAAATGGTTCCAGAGTTTGGGGGGAGCCCTGAGTCGCTAATGAGGCTTTGAAAACCACCAGGAGATCACAATCAGCTGATCTCAGAAGACGCTGAGGCTCATACGGGGTTAGTCAGCAGGTGATTAACATAAGTAGGGTGTAACATTTAACAGCATGTCCAGTTTAAACCCAGTCTTACCTGGTGAGGCTGAGGTCGAACAGCTCAGACAGGTACTTAGGTTTGTCCAGCAGCGCTGTCAGAGCCCAGAAAGCTTCTTCTTCTCCCAGCTGCATCAGCAGCACTGCAGCTATGTAGGACATCCCTGGAAAACACACACTAGTCTTAAATAAAACCCAGTATAATGCAGAATTACTACATTATTACCACAACATGAAGCACATGTGTTAAAGCAACACACTACAAATGTTTAAGGTGGAAAAATGAACTCATTATGTTTCCAAACCCTGAAAACACTCAACAGTTGGAGCAGAGTGTAACCTCAATGTGGTTTATGTTCACCTGTACTCATCATTACTGCTAAAAGAAAAACAATGAGGGGATATAACTTCCTTAATTTCATATATTTCTTATGGCGAAAGCATGAAAGGAAGGTATCCATGGAAACTGTCATCAACAAACGGGTTAAGAGAATAAAGGAGCTGAATTTGAGAGGAATGCGGGACGTTATGGGGACAACAGTGAAAAATGGAAACAAATATAAAGTCTGTTTGGGATTTCTCTGGTTTAAGATGAGTTTAGTCAGTTTTCTGTCCATTATTTCACATTAAATCTGCAAAAAGACGAAGCTTCACTGAGGTTTTACACTAAACAGGGCTCTGACACCTGAGAACAAACTCTTGATGTTTAACGTCAAAAGAAAACGGGGATGAGACACAAAAGAAGCTGCTGATAATCCAGATTTCCAGCAGTAATAAATGCTTGTGTGGTCATTTCTACAACCTGATTTCTGACCTGACTGGAGGATTTTTTAAAACCCAACTTAAAAACTAATCATGCAAACTCTTTATATTCGTGGTCCTCTGCTTCCACCGAGTGGTCACGTTGGGTACTGCAGCCATTTCCATCAAATCATGAAAGACGTGTAAAAGTAACATCACTGGAAACCAATCCAAGCAGGAACATTAATGACTGTGTGTGTTACCTTGGCTGTATCCGACCTGGGGGTTGTACTTTGCGTAGGCGATGAGGACTCTGAAGAGTTTGGCCTGACCCTCGATGGCCTCTGGACTGTCCCCCATCAGGGAGCGGTGAGTCGGGAAGGAACGCTCTGCGGAGGAGGTTGGATTATAGTCAACTCTTGATTACCAGAAATCAGACCCACTTTTCAACCAACTGACTGGTCATGGGGATGAATAAAAATATCTTTAGAGGGATTAAATGTTTCACCGAGCTCTGGGTGACTTAATTAATTCTAAATAAACATTAAAATCTAGTATTAGCAGCATTTTAAACCACTGTAACCTGGTCGGATTGGAGCTAACTGTACATACAAGTGTATTTATCTGCTTGACATGTTCACACCACTCTTTTAATGCTGTATATATAGAGCTGCATATATTATGTACTAGTATATTACTTGTACATGTTAGATATTCATACTTAATGTACTGTTTATACTGCTAATACTGCCAGTCCTGTATATATGTTAGCACAGTGGTTCTCAACTGATCCAGCATCGGGATCCACTATGTCTCTATTAATAACGGTCACAACCCAAATTGTTGAAGTTTGCTGTTCCTGTTAACAAACTAAGGTTTATTTGGGTGGAGTCTCAACACATTTTGATACAGTTTGGGAAAATTTTGGCTTTTTTTTTTGCTAATTTTGGTATATTTGGACACTTTTGCCAAATTTTTGGCATATTTTGGCCCATTTTGACAGATTCTGAGCACATTTTGGTTCATTTTTGGGACGTTTTAGCTTAAATTTCTCCAATAAGCTGGCAGAGACAAATCTAGAGGTTAATATTGGACGACTACTGGTGTCACCACCACTAAATATCCTGCTACTGAAAGCAAACTGTGTCATAAGAAACACATCCTTTAAAATAAAAAACTTTATACCACTACTTTTTGGAGGGGGCCATGCTTCTGTGACCCTCTAAAAATGGCTTCGCGACCCACTGACCCACCAGTTGAGAACCACTGTGTTAGCACGTTCATACTGTTGTCTCAGTGCTTGTACTTTGTGCAATGACAATAAAGACAAATCTAATCTAACATCAACCGAACCAAACAGAAAGGTGGTGCACGTGTGGTGTAATATTAAACACCATGTTTAAACCTCCACAGATGTATAAAAGACACTCAGACTGAAGCATCGAGGTGTTGAGGACGGATTCAGTGACAGACGCCTCCACAGAACTATTTCCTCAACACACCAGCATCCTCACATTAAACCTCCACCCTCGCTGCAACGTTTGGACTCACGCAGGTCGAGGGCGATCTGTCTGAACAGGGTGATGTCCTGGACGGAGTATCTGGGCTCAGAGCAGCTGGACGGCTGCTGCTGCTGCTGGTTCAGATCCAGGTCGTTCTGAGTGTCGCTCAGCGTGGCGATGGCGGATAAAATGCCGTATTCACTGACTCCTAAGTCGACCAGAGGACCTCGAACCTCAGACAGGCAGGTCTAATGGAGGGGAAAAAAACAACACAAGGCAAGAGGGAGGCAACGATCACTCACAACCAGCCACCAGGACGAGTTAAGATGATCTAAAATCATAGTTATGGGCAGTAATGAAGAAGCTCAGTGACACTACGAGCAGCTGGTGATGACAGAGTTAAAACGGTGACATCTGCTGGTGAATCTCTGGAGCTGCTTCAGTCTGGAGGGATTAAATCCACACTAATTAAACTGTAAGCAGTAATAGAAGACGTCACCATTGGTTTGTAGAGCTCAGCTCGATAATGTGCTTATGAATTTAAACCAAGGCTCATTATTGTCATCATCAGCTTCATCTGCTGATTAACTTCTTAGATAGTAGCTGCCTCCATAAAATGTGGATGGACTGTCGTTATTCAGTCAACTGGCTGAACAATGAGTAAGTTTTCATACGTGTATAATATATTTAGATTACCACTACAAGAAATCTTTAACAGATATCTTTTTGGGTTTCCGTTCTCTTAATCCAGTCATTTCCATTTTTATTATTTTATCATCTTTATGCATCCTTTTAATCTTACTGTGATGTTAAGATCCTTGCTGTGCAATTCTGCAGGAAAAGCACAGAATAATAGAATTTGATTTGTTTTGTCGTGACCACAACATGTACTCCTGTCTAATTGATGGTTTTGTTTAGGGATGCAAGATAATATCAGCGCCCAATAATTGTTAGTTAATTCTGGCAATTACGTCATTCCAATAATAAAAAAATCAGCTGATAAAATGAGCCGATAATAATAAAGACTCTGAGTCTTGGTTTTTGCCGTTGGTCTGTGTGTTGTGGTTTGTCCTCATACTGTCGCATGTGGTGGTATCGGGATAATAATTTTGATATTCGAATAGTCGTGTGCACCGCCGCCGAAAGCTGTCCAGCGTCCCTAAGGCTCTAGTACGTTGCTGTGGTTGTAGTACATGGACCTGCCAACCTGCCTTACATTTCACTCGCACTTTATGCTCTACTCTATGTTCTATTTATTTGCATGGCTCAGAGTTATAGTAGGAAGTGGATTTGTACTTAAATTACAGTTAATTAAGTAAAGAAATATCGGTTGACATTATTGGTTATCGGCTGCAAGAAGTATAAAATTATTGATCACTCATACCGGCTGAAACTGACATTATGGTGCTTCCCTAGTTTTGTATCCTCTACAGACTGTAAAGCCCTTTGAGGTAAATTTCAGATTTGTAAAACTTATTGGAAATACAGGATTTTATATTTCAGTGCGTCATATATCAAATCAAAAGCTCTTGCACTGAAGCTCGAGGGCAGCACCGAAGTAGCCAGCAGTATCATTCTACTGGCTACTTCTTGGATGAATCGTTTGCTCCATAAAATGTTGAAAATGCTAAAAAAAAAAAAAAAAAAAGTCCATCAAAAGAGAACAGCATCTATACGGGCAAGTCTCTCCACTTTTTCAGGCTACTGTATCAATTAATAGGGAAAGAGTCATGACTGCAGTTTTTTTTTCTATTTGTGAGCCTCAGAACTTCATCAGTCCAGCAGATAGACTCATTTAGGAGGAACAACACACTGGAGTTGTGTTAAAAACTGCAGCCACATCAGTTTTACATCCATCCAGGAGTCTCAGTCTGAACACTAAATCTGGTTTTTGTTCATGAGAGGTGTTGTTCAGTTTTTACCAGGACTCAAATGTGTTTCTCATCCATCAGTTAGGGAGAACATCCTGTCCAAAATTACTCGTAAATTGTTTGTAATTCCACGAAAGTTGTCCAAAAATACTCAAAATCAGATGACATGACTCATGAAATGTCCACAACGACAAAAAATAATCTAAATGACATGAAATTTGTCCAAATATTTTAGCGTTTAGACTGTGACACCTGGAGTGGATGAAAACTGTTTTGGTTGCAGTTTTTAACAGAACCCAAATGTTCTAAATTCATCAGAAATAACTCAAGAGGTCGTTGAAGTTGTCCAGGATTACAATTCGGCACAAATTTCTTAATGTTTGGCTCAAAAAAACTGTTCAAAATGACATAAAACTGTCCGAATTTATTAAATTTGTCCAAAAAAATGATAAAAAACCTGTCAAAATGACTCAGTTTGTCACCAAATTATTCAAAAATTGTACAAACTTGTCGAAGATTCAATCAGTGACTCCTGGATGGATTTAAAACTGATCTGGGTCCAGGTTCTACCAGAACTCCAGTGTGTTGTTCCTCCTAAATGTCATGAGTTTATCAGCTGGACTGATGAGGTTCTGATCAATGTGGACCCCCTCTATGGACTTCAAGGACCTGGACCTCTGGGAACATTCATAGTATGACGGTAAAACTCTGATCATTAATAAAGTTACTGTGGATAAAACAGTCAGCTGATTCTGAGGAGGTCGAGTGGGAGGCTCTGATTGAACGTCCCATCTGAGAGTCTAAACAGGGAATGTTTCTCCATTTTGCTTGACGTAAAGCTAAACCGATGACTTTTCTGTCAAGCTCACGATTGATCAGTCGACTTAACAATTCAGTGTTTTTAAAAACTGTAAAATGAACGGCAGCTTTGATACACTTGTAGGTGATTGTATAATTTAGACATCGTTGAAAACAGTTATTTAAAGCAGACTCACTGCTTTTACTGTACGTCGACTGATCATGCTGACTGAAGTCACCCCAGAGGATCATTCAGATGATGAGGTCTGTGTTTTCACTGCATGTCTCATCGTGTTTTACCTGGTAGTTGAAGTCATTGGCTTCTCTCAAACCGTCGATGGTGAGGAGACACTTCCACACTCGACCTCTCAGGCTGGGAGGAATCCCCATCCTGATGAACCTCTCGATCTGAAAACACAGCGAGAGAGAAAGCAGTGACCACATGGAACAAACATCCGGTCTGATGATTTCACCATCAGTAGTAGCTGATGCAGTTCTCTGACCTGACTCCTGCAGATAAAACTGGCTCCATTCCAGTAGCTGAGCAGCTCACAGAGTTCTTTAACCCTCCCTGAGCTGAGCTGAGGGTAGCTGACGGAGGAAACACACCATGCTGAGGTTAGACTGATTCACCAGCAGACGTCATCGCTTCCAGTCAAAACAAACACCGAGCTTTAAGTGGTCATGGTGGGATGGATCACTGCAACCGGACCTCCTCAGAACCAGCTGATCCTTTATTAATGATCAGAGTTCTACCTTCATACTGTGAACATTTCCCTTGAAGTCCATAGAGGGGGGTCCACATGGACCAGAACTTCATCAGTCCAGCAGATGGACTCATGACATTTAGGAGGAACAACACACTGGAGTTCTGGTAGAACCTGAACCCAGATCAGTTTTACATCCATCCAGGAGTCACAGTCTGAAGGCAGTGTCTCTCTCTTATATGCATTTATAAGAACAATCATCAGTGCCCTGGATGTGAAATATGACACATAATGACCCAAATTTGATGCATAATGAACACAAAAAGATGCAACACAACCACAGTATTACACAAAATGAACAAAATGTGAGAGAAAATGGCAAAATGTGACACAAAGTGACCACTAAAAGACAAAAAGCAACCGAAATTTGATGCAAAATGACCAAAAGTGATGCAAAGTAAACACAAACACAAAACAAATACTACACAAAATGACCAAAATGTGAGAGAAAATGACGACTAAAAGACAAAAAACAACTAAAAATTGATGCAAAATTACCCAAATTTTATGCAAAATGACCACAAATAGGTGCAAAAAACCACAGCATTAAACAAAATGACCAAACGTGAAGCAAAATGATGAATAAAAGACAAAAAACAACTAAAATATGACACAAAGTGACCAGAAGTGGTGCAAAATTACCACAAAAAGATGCAAAACAACACAATTACATCCATCTAGGTGTCACAGTCTAAACACTAAACCTGGTTTCTGTTCATTTCCTCTAAAACCAGCTGTGAGCATCAGTATTATGGGACGTCTCATGGTGTGAACAGTCTATATAGAGTCCTAGAAACCATCGTTGGTTCCCTGGATGTGTTTCTGGTTTCTGATCATCCACCAGAGGAAACTTTACAAAGTTACAGCAAGATAAAAACTCAGTTTGGACAATTTTTATTTCATTTTCGACGGATTTTCATATGATTTTGAACAAATATTGAGTTTACTTGGACAAATTTCTACTAATTTTGGACGCATCTGGGTAATCTGGGGTAATTATTGTCATTTTGAACATGTTTGCTTTTGACAAGTTGAAATCAAACAATATTCCAGTAACTTTGGACAGTTTGCGTCACGTTTTAAAACAATATCGAGTAATTTTGGACATTTTTTCTGTGATTTTTTGCTTTCGTGTCATTTGGAACAAGTTTTTAAGTCATTTTCAACAGCTCTCGATTAATTTTATCTAAAGGCAAATATCAAATCTCAAAACTACCATCACTCATACCACAATATCTGTCAAAATAACTGCTATTGATTTTTCTGCTGTATACAGTTCAACCCTACTGAGGCTGATCGCGTCGGCATCAACACTGCAATGTGTCACATAACTCAAACACGACGGTACAGTTGATTTTCCTGCTTCATACAACAACAGAAAGCTGGAACTTGTTGGCATGCAGTCTCCAAATGTGCACAGGAAAATGAGCAAGGAACAGAGAAACACTGAAAAGGAAGATTCACTGGCAAAAAAAGACAAATGGAAATAGTTCAGCTACAGGAAGGAGGACGTAAACCAAAATAAGTCACAACAAACAGAGTTATTCAAGTCATCTGCTGAAAACTCCTGTAGTTTTTTTCTGATATTACAATATAAATCACAGGAAAACTAAATATTGAACTGTCAGTTTTGGTACACAGGAGGTTTTTGCTGTTGTTTGGATTATTTTTGCATCTGTGACCAGTGAAATTATGATATTATGGGGTTTAAAAATGAGCATTTGTCAAAGAATAAAACAAATATTATCAATAATGAGGTTTCTGATTGATTAGCTCTGTTGAAAAACAATATTTAGGTGTATTTTAATTCATTCTGTAGACAGGAATTTGTTTAAATCAGTGTTAAATAAAATAATGGAACAATATTGTTAACAAAGCAGCAGGAAGTTAGTGTAACTTTAGCCGTGTTAGCATCATAAGGCTTCTAAACATTTAAATACAGCTAACTTTACTATAAATACTGATTTACTGAGATTTTCTGTTATTAATTAACGTCAACAAGCGAATGGTAATGATAAAACTAGCACAAAGAGTCCTCAAAGTGAGTAAAGTTTAACTCAACCCTCGGTTCGGGACAATAAATAGCTTACCTCCAGTTAACGTTAACTAGCTACAGCTAGCCGGCTAACGGTCACCGGTCAACGCACCTGTAGTCGTGACTCCGGTGATGAAGTTTTCGGTCTCTTCTTTTAGTCACAGCGAAGCCGAACTCGTCGAAGCGCAGGTTCTCGCTCCTCCGTCTGATGGTGGAACTTCTCCGGCTGGAGGAGCTGCTGCTTCTCCGCCTCATGGTCAGAAAGTCGCCGTCCCCCGTCTGAAGGAGCTTCTCGTCCGGTCAGTCTGAGTCCCGGCGGTCGGTCTGTTTGAAGCTGCTGTCAAACTCAACGGTCACTCTGACTCCGCCCCTTTCTCCTACGTCATCGCCAACTGATACTGGGCGGGACGAATCAGAGACGGAGGAAAGAAAAAGGCGGAAGAATTTAAATAACAGGAACAAAATCAAAACACTGGAGAGGAAACACGTGATATATCTATTGATTATTTATCAATAATCAGTCTATCTGTCAGTTACCTATATATTTATCAATTATATATCAATAATATGCGTATTTATTATCTATCTACTCATTATCTATTTATCTATATATTTGAAAAGTGACACTTAGGCATTGTTTATCACAAAAAATACGTATAAAATCAGATATTATATGCTATAAAAACAGATAATATTTAAAGTAAATCATATTGCAGGAGTTATTTATCTATTTTTTTATTCGTTCATTTGTTTTCTAATAGTAAACAATGCATCTGACATGTACAATACATTGGGTGCACCTGTAGCTTGTGCCCATTTGTAATTATATCTGGCAAGTTGTAAATGCTAAATATGGGGGGGAAATGCATTTTATTTGGGACTTTGCCATATAAATAATATAAATATATTTCTGTGTATAGTTAGAATATATTTATCTATATTCTATTTTTTGTGTAATACTTATTTTATTACTTAATTGTTATTTTTCTTGCATTTCTTCTTATGTTTTTTTGATGCTGCTGTTACAATTAAATTTCCACCGATGGGGGATCAATAAAGAATATTCTATTCTATTCTATTCTATTCTATTCTATAAAACTAAAGGGATCTGCACAACATAGTGTAAAAAAGGGTAATAAAGTTTCAGCATATACTTTTTATATTTGTTCTATGTTTTTTTTATTCTTTCTGCCCATTTATTATTTGCTTTCATGACTATTTCAGCTGTATATGTTCACTGTCATATATACTGTATATATTAAGTTTTAATTGTATTACTTTTAATAATTTGTTGTTGTTTTACAGACTTTCCCTGTTTGTTGAATCCCTGTTTTGTACAGTCACAAAAAATGTAATATTTTTGCTTGTTACTCATGAAAACGTCTGTGCCAAAACTGTATACATAATAATAATAATAATAATAATAATAACAATAATAATAATAATAATAATAATAATAATAATAATAATAATAATAATGGTTAAAAAAAGTGAAAAAGGTGAAAAACCAGCAGCGAGGAAGCCAGAAAAAATCCCTAGTAAACAATGGAACAGTAACGTTTAAAAACTATAATTTATTTGTTTTTTAATTGTACTAATAACTGCAAATATCTGTAAAATAATGACATTTTCAGCTCATTTAAATATGGTGATTACTGTTTAATTTTACATTCACACACTGAAAAAGAACTAATTACTATTTGTAAAAATACAGACGTCTGATCTCGATATTATTTAGAGTTTTGGTCTCTTTATTTTTACAATCAACACTTAAATTTATGCTTTTTTCTGTGATGATAAGACATCATCTGTGATCTAACAAAGCAGGGAAATCAGTAAAAATGAAAACTGTCAAAAAATTATTTCCTATTTTTCAGTCCTTAATATGTTTATTTTTACTCTCAAATGACAACAAATATGTGTAAATTAGCTTGATTTTACCAGTTATTGCCTGTAATTTAACAAAACAGGGAAAATCTGGAAAGTTAAAAGAAATTGTTTTTTAAAAAACTGCAGATAAAACTGTTTTAAACTTATCTTCATCATCATTTAGAAACAACAATTCAATGAAAATACACACAGGACACTTAGATGCTCTTTATTGTGGTTGTACAAAGCTTCAAGCCTCCATCTATCACAGGCCTCTGGTCCACTCTGCTGTCTATGTAACAGCGGTGAAGGCAGCATCCAATGCCAGCAAAGGATCTCTACAGGTGTATAAAAATAACCTTTCTAACTGTGCGCTTTGATATGTTGTTTGTGCGGTGACACAGATGCAGGACGACCAGTGGAGACAACGCCGCCATCACTGTGCAGCAGCCGGGTGGCTCCTTCTGGTCTCCACCTTGTATATGGTCTGGTACCCGTCGTCCCAGGCGTACAGCTGCTGGTCTCCGGGGTGATAGTGGATGCTGCTGTGGCTGGTGTAGCGCTTCGGGAAGAACATCACCGGACTCTCGTTGCTGCTCGGGGAATATCCAGAGAAGAGAGAGTTTTATTAACCAGGAAACAGTCTGTCAGGTAGAAGGAGAACATCAAGACTCCCACCTGTGGATGGTGTCGTGGATGTCGTACAGACACTGGACAGTGGAGCGTCCTCCGTATCTCGTGTTATAAACCACATAGAGGGTTCCACATATGAGGAAGGCTCCTTCAGCATCACGGCTTTTACACTGAGTGTCCCAGGTGTACTCCACAGCCAGACTCACTGACAGACAGACAAACAAAGGTGGAATCACTGCCGTCATCAATCAACAGTCAGCTGGTTCTTCATCTACAGCAGCTTTAATAATGATCAGAGTTCTACCTTCAGACCATGAACGTCTCCATAGAGGGGGGTCCACATGGATCAGAACCTCATCAGTCCAGCAGATAGACTCATGACATGTAGGAGGAACAACACACTGGAGTTCTGCTAGAACCTGGACCCAGATCAGTTTACATCCATCCAGGTGTCACAGTCTAAACACTAAACCTGGTCTCTGTTCATTTCCTGTAAAATCAGCTGTGAGCATCAGTATTATGGGATGTATCCTAGTTTGAACGGCAGTATAAGTTCTGCAGAATGAAAACGAAAAGCTTCAAAACAACTAAAATACAGCACAAATTTGGTACAAAACGATCACAAAAAGATGCAAAACAATTCAAATTTGAAGCAAAATGATCAGAATTTGGTGCAAAATGACGACTAAAAGACGCAAAACAACCGAAATGTTAGACAGAATGACCAAAATGTGAGAGAAAATGAGCAAAATTTCATGCAAAATGATCACCAAAAGAAAAAAATAACCCAAGTATGGCACAAAATAAGCAAAATGTGAGAGAAAACGATGAAATGTGACGCGAAATGACGACTAAAAGGCAAAAAACAACTCAAATGTGACACAAAACGACAAAAATTAGATGCAAAATGACCACAAAAAGGTGCAAAACAACACAATTACATCTATCCAGGAGTCACAATCTAAACACTAAACTTGGTTTCTGTTCATGTTCTCTAAAACCAGCTGTGAGCATCAGTATTATGGGATGTATCTTAGTTTGAACGGCAGTATAAGTGCCACAGAATGAAAACGAAAAGTTGCTAAACAACTAAAATACGGCACAAATTTGGTTCAAAATAATCACAAAAAGATCCAAAACAATTAAAATTTGAAACAAAATGACCAGAATTTGGTGCAAAATGACGACCGAAAGACGCAAAACAACTGATATGTTACACAGAATGACCAAAATGTGAGAGAAAATGACCAAAATTTCATGCAAAATTAACACAAAAAGAAGCAAAATAACCCAAAAATGGCACAAAATGAGCAAAATATGAGAGAAAACGACGAAATGTGGAACAAAATGACGACTAAAAGATGCAAACAGCCGATATGTGACACAAAACGACCAAAATTTGATGCAAAATTATTGGAGTCTTCTTGGGTCTTAAAACTAAGATAAATCCCATAATATTGCTGCTTAAATTTGGTACTAGAAACAAAACCCAGCTTTCCTCTTCAGACCGTGATACCTGACTGGATGTAAAAGTTATTTGGTTGCTGTTTGAACAGAAAAAGATTTGTCAGATGACATGAAAGTTGTCCAAAATTACACAAAATCATCCTGAATGACTTTAATTTGTCCAAAATGACTCAGAAAAGGTTCAAAAAGATATGAAAGTTGCCCAGAATTAGTCAAATACTGTCGAAAATTACTCAAAAAATGCTCACAATGACTCAATGAATTGATCAGAATAACTAGAAAGTTGTCGAAAACGATGCTAAAATGACTTTAATTTGTCCAGATTTGTTGATTGATTTATTCAGTCTCTAATTAGTGACACCTGGATGGATTTAAAACTGATCTGGGTCCAGGTTCTACCAGAACTCCAGTGGGTTGTTCCTCCTAAATGTCATGAGTCTGTCTGCTGGACTAATGAGGTTCTGAGGCTCATTAAAGGATCCATGTGGACCCCCCTCTATGGACCTCAAGGACCTGGACCTCTGTGTGAAGGTCATCAGGTTGTACCTTTGTCCAGTTTGGTGATGACCAGGTTTCCTCCGTACTCCGGGTCAGCATGGATCACCCAGAGGCCCAGTTCGTCCACGGCCATGTCCAGGAAGGTGTTTGGGTTGAGGCTGTAAACAGGAAGCCGTCCTGCTCCTGGGAGCAGAGTGCTGTCCACCACCGAGCCGTTCAGCAGGTCCACCTTCAGAGAACAGACCAAGCACAGTTACTTCTTTCTGTCTGCTCTCTGTTCTGGAAACATCTCTTCTGATTGAACCGTCCCCGGAGTATCCTGAGAAATTCTGCTTCACCAGAACAAACTGTTTTTCCTGGCGTCGTCCGGCTGAATGACCTCAGCTGAACTGGACTTGGACCAGTAGAAGCTCTCAGACTCCAGCCAAGCAGAGGTTTTATTGGGATGAAAGGAGAAACCTAATTTACAGTTGTTCATTGTTGAACTCTGTTTGTTTAAAGGGAATGGTTTTCACTGCCAGACGTTCTATTGTTTTTAACAGTATATGATAAGGTGCACTGTCGAAAAAAATAAGTTCTTTTACAGTTTTTAAATTCAAATTTTCATGTTTTATTTATTTATTAATTTATTATTATTATTATTATTATTATATCATTATTATTATTAATATTATTGTTATTATTATTAGTATTATTATTATCATTATTATTACTATTATTATTATTAATAGTAATAATTAATACTATTAATTATTACTATAATAATTAATTATTAAAAGTAACTATTATTAATTACTATTTATTATATTATTAATTAAAAGTAATTAATAATAATTACTATGATTATTATTATTAATAATAATCATAGTAATAATAATATCATTATTATTATTACTATGATTATTATTATTACGAATCTTATTATTATTATTAATAATTTTACTATTATTATCATTATTGTTATTATTATTACTATTATGATTACTATTATTATTGTTACTATTATTATTATTATTATTATCACTCTTCTTATTATGATTAATATCATTTTTATTACTATTATTATTGTTGTTGTTATTGTTGTTGTTATTGTTATTGTTATTATTATTATTGTTATTATTAGAGATAATATCTGGTAACATCACTGTCAAAAAGTGTGTCAAAATCTAAAATTTATATTTAAATAAAACATTGTCATTTTTCAGCATATGACTGTAAAATTAATGTTTTTAATATTTTTTTTTTTTACAGATGTTTCCCTCTTTTTTAAAGAAAATAATATGTATATTGAGTATTTAAGTGTTTTTTAAATTGTTATTTTACAGATTTTCCCTGTTGTCTTAAATTACAGATAATATTTAGTCAAAACAATATTAATTCACATGGTTCCTTTAACAAAATGTAAATAATCTGTCCTATCATAAATCATTCATTTGTTTAATCACAACATTTGACTGTGAAATTAATGTTTTATTATATTGATATCAGTAAAAAAAAAAAAAAAAAACAATTACTTACTTACTGATGTTATTTGAAATAAAAATCCTATATATTAAGGAAAATATAAAGATTGGTCATTTTCTGAGCTGTTTTGTTGAATTACAGATAATATCTGTTAAAATCACAGAACAAAAACATTAATTTACATGTTGACTGTAAATTAGTTTCACTATATTTAAATCCACTAAGAACATCAGTATTTACAGATGTTTGCTGCTATTCTCACTTTTCCTAGCAGCATTTTCATTTTTTACAGTGTACATCTGTGAATAAAGGCGTCCAGACCTTCAGGATCTGGTTCGGGGTGTCCGCCTTGTGACAGTAGAAGAACCCGTTGTAGACCACGTGACCCGATCCCTGCCAGTCCACCGGCAGCAGCAGAACCCTGTCTGGAGACGCCCTCTCTATGAAGCTCTGCAGGGAGCCGAACTCCAGGACCGAGTTGTTCCGGATCCCACTGAGGAGGAAGACCTGGAGGGTCCAGGAGCAGGTTTAATATTAGGGTTTATTACAGAAGCATCATCAGAGCAACTCTGCTGGAGTCTCTGGGTCAGTTTAGAGAGAGGAGCTGACTTTAACCTCTAAAAACATGTTTAATAAAACTCAGTAAACTATGAAAGGTAAAATGTCTCCTTCCATTGTCTCTAACTGTTCTGACCAACCTCCTACCAACATGCTGATATGAGCCTTAAAGTTTACCCAGAATGCACTTGTTAAAGTTTCCTCTGGTGGATGATCAGAAACCAGAAACACATCCAGGAACCAACGATGGTTTCTAGGACTCTATATAGACGTTAGACTGTTCACACCATGAGACATCCCATAATACTGATGATCACAGCTGGTTATAGAGGAAATGAACAGAGACCAGGTTTAGTGTTTAGACTGAGACTCCTGGATGGATGTAATTGGATTGATTTGCATCTTTTTGTGTAAATTTTGCTTCACTTTTGGTCGTTTTGTGTCATGTTTTAGCTGTTTTTTGTCTTTTAGTCATCATTTTCTGTCACTTTCAGTCATTTTCTTTCACATTTTGGTAACTTTGTGTCACATTTTAGTTGTTTTGCATGCTTTCGTGTTCATTTTACATCATTTAGTCAATTTCTGTCATATTTGGTCATTTTGAATGAAATTTGGGTCATTTTGTGTCACATTTTGTCATTTTCTCTCACATTTTGGTTTTTATGTGAAACATTTCAGTTGTTTTACATCTTTTAATCATCATTTTGCATCAAATTTTGGCCCTTTTGGGTCAAATTTGGGTTGTTTTTTGTCTTTTAGTCGTCATTTTGCATCACTTTTAGTCATTTTCTCTCACATTTTGGTCGTTTTTTTAACCATTTCAGTTGTTTTGTAGCTTCTTGCGTTCACTTTGCATCACTTTTGGTCATTTTGCATCAAATTCTGGTTGTTTTGTGTCATATTTGGGTTAATTTTTTTTATCTTTTAGTCATTGTTTTTTATTATGTTTAGCCTTTTTTTTTACATTTTGGTCATTTTGTAAAGAATTTCAGTTGTTTTGCATCTTTTGTGTAAATTTTGCACCACTTCTGGTCATTTTGCTTCAAATTTGAGTCATTTTGCATCACTTTTGGTAATTTTGTGTGAAATTTGGGTTGTTTTTTGTCTTTTAGTCGTCATTGTGCGTCACATTTCAACATTTTCTTTCACATTTTAGTTGTTTTGTTGATGTGATGTTCATTTGGTTGCAGTTATGAGGGCACAGTATAGTCCCACATGACTAAAATGATTAAAAACAGCTCAAAAACTATTCCAGACGACACGAATGATGCCCAGCATCACACAGAAATGGTTTAAATATCTCAAAATTGTTAAAAATTACATAAAAATTGTCAAAAAGAAAAAAATTAATTGCTGAAATTACTCAAAAAAAGTTCTAGATGACATAAAAGTTGTCTAAATTTACCTGAATTTGTCCAAAATGTCTGTAATTAGTTCACATGTTGTTGCTGTGATTAGACTGTGACACCTGGATGAATCTAATTGTGTTGTTTTGCATCTTCTTGTGTTCATTTTGCATCACTTTTGGGTCATTTTGAATTAAATTCGGGTCATTTTGTGTCACATTTTAGTTGTGTTTGTGATGTAATGTTGATTTAGTTGCAGTTATGAGGGCACAATATAGTTCCACATCACTAGAAATGGTTAAAAATGGCTCAAAAACGGTTCCAAATGACACGAATGATGCCCAAGTTGTCCAATAATACATCAAAATGATCCACGGTTATTGGATAATTGTTAAAATTGACACAAACCTGTCCAATATTACCCACAAATTGTTCAAAATTATATGAAAATTGTCCAAAAACTTCCTTAAAATTGTTGAAATGACTCAAAAAAGTCCTAAAAATGACATAAAAGTTGGGTGAAAGTTTCCTGAAAGCTTCTTTAAATTGGTTTCATCTCACTGGATATGCTCTAATTTGCACTAACACCTCATAAAAACAGTAAATAAACACCTAAAGTCGATCGTCCCTTAACATATTATTGAAGACAAGCATCCTAAACTAAACGTTGCTTGAATGAATCTGTTTGTCTGCTGGGTTCGATCATCATCATACGGTGTTTAAACTGACCTTCTCCGATCCTTCAGTCGGGTCTTTGAACCAGGAACCGATCGGATCTCCCGCCTTCTTCACGATCTTCACCGACTTGATCTGACTCAGAGCCGAGCTGCAGTCTGGAGAACCAAAGACCGAGTGAGTGTTTACCGAACCGGGGCTCTGATGAAAGCGTTCAGGTCTTCGCCCTCACCGTTCTGGACCTGGATCTTGGCCTTCTTCTTCAGCTGGTCCAGCTCTGCAGCCTTGATCTGCTGCTCCAGGAGAGTCTGCTCCATCTCGATGTCCGACTGGCTGGGGATCTTGTTCTCCAGGTACTCCAGCTCCCTCTCCACCCGGTCGACGCGAGCAGAAACGCCGTCCAGCTGACTCTTCACCTCCGACCTGTGGAGGAAGACTCGGTTTACTTCAGCACATCTACAGCTCGAAGGTCTGACCTGGTCCTGGTCTACCTCAGGACGCTGATGGTGGACAGGGAGCTCCTGACGTCGGATGAGAGGTCGTAGCTCTTCTGGGTGACGCTCACGATATTCTGCTCACATTGACCCAGACGCTCCTGGTTTTAACGGAAACAAGAGGTCAAAGTGAGAACATGGAGCTTCTGATGGAGGAAACGTCACATCCTGCTGCCTGTAAGGCTTATTTCATCTCTAACTGTCAGGTTCTAGACCAATTTTACCTCAAAATGTCCGATTTAGCTGCACAAAATAGCTTTTCTACCTGTGTTTATAGTTTTAGGACATATTTTTCTATTCGTGTAGATTTTGTAAGTAGTGTTTGTGGCTCTGATGGACATATATCTGCTAAAATTCAGCTTAATATATCAGGTACATTCTGAAATAATTACTTTTTAGTATATTGCCTGTCAACTCATGTTTAGCAGGTGTTTTTTTTTTTCCAACGTAATCACATTTTTGGTTGCAGGTTTTACTCAGTAGATGAAGATTTTTAAGCACCAAAAGCTGAATTTCCTGCATTCTGGTGACTTTTTTGCACCAGTTTGTTCCCTTTCTGCATCAATTCATGGTGGAAACGTCTTTTTTAAGTGAAGGAAAACACAAAATCAGGCACCAGGTGGAAATTTAGATTAAAGCAGTGAGCAGCGTTGGATGGGTCCTCATGTTGAGCTGGTCAGCAACTGAAATTGAATACCACCACATGTGTGTCATCAGGGCCGGACTTTGATCATGCATGTGAAGTTTGAAGCTGATTGGAGCACGTACAGGCTAGTTAGACAGCACTTCCTGTTTCATGGCGTGATGGCGAGCATCAGAACAGGCCTGTGACTGAGCTATCCTGATATGGTCATGTGACTGAGCTATCCTTATATGGTCATGTGGCTGAGCTATCCTGATATGGTCATGTGACTGAGCTATCCTTATATGGTCATGTGACTGAGCTATCCTTATATGGTCATGTGACTGAGCTATCCTTATATGGTCATGTGACTGAGCTATCCTTATATGGTCATGTGGCTGAGCTATCCTTATATGGTCATGTGACTGAGCTATCCTTATATGGTCATGTGACTGAGCTATCCTTATATGGTCATGTGACTG
This sequence comes from Dascyllus trimaculatus, assembly GCA_024666655.1. Lineage (NCBI taxonomy): Eukaryota > Metazoa > Chordata > Actinopteri > Pomacentridae > Dascyllus > Dascyllus trimaculatus. Next base: position 47,112 of record JAMOIN010000296.1, read on the forward strand.
AGCTATCCTTATATGGTCATGTGACTGAGCTATCCTTATATGGTCATGTAACTGAGCTATCCTTATATGGTCATGTGACTGAGCTATACTTATATGGTCATGTGGCTGAGCTATCCTTATATGGTCATGTGACTGAGCTATCCTTATATGGTCATGTAACTGAGCTATCCTTATATGGTCATGTCACTGAGCTATCCTTATATGGTCATGTCACTGAGCTATACTTATATGGTCATGTGGCTGTTATGAGACCTGGATTCTGATCACACCTGTGCAGTTTCAGGCCAATTGGAGCATGTACAGGCTAGTTAGACAGCACTTCCTGGTTGTTTGATGGCGCCACGGCCACGCCTTCATACTTTAGCTGAACATTTTAATAACTTTAGCTTACCACCGCCTGCAGTATATGCCTGCCAAATGTGAGATCTCTTGGAGTTACCCCCTGGGACGAGGTCACTTTAGAAAATTTGAAAATCTTCATCAAAATTGCCAAAAATCTGACAGTAAATCCAAAATGGCGGGTTTCTTGTGGCATTGTGGGTATGGGTTCTTGAGGCTTTTTTTTCTTGTTGTCGTGATACATGTGTGTACCGAATTTCATAGCTCTAGGTGAAACTAATTGAATATAAACCCTATATTTTACGTTTCTAGGGGGCACTGTTGAGTTATTTTGCCATTCACATGTGTACTTCCCCCAAAATATTAAATTTTTCACCAGATCTGATGGGCGTACCAATTTATACGTGTTTTCGAGTAGTTCAAGGCCTCAAAACAGGAAGTTTCTATTGTTGGTGCTCGGACTCTAAATACAAGGGACTGCATGTGGGTCTGACTGAACCTCAGAAGGTAGATTCAGTGTCTGTTTGAGCTCATAGTTCATATTTTGATGGTAAAAAACAACCCAGGAAAGTCTCAACCTTTAAGCTGCAAACATTATCTTGAAGACATGACACAATAATCCTGTATCGACTCCATATCTTGTGGAATTTAAACTCAACTTTCTGCATCAGTTGATTTCAAACTGAATTCCAGTTGAGGTGATTTTATGGTTTTTAATGTTATGTTTTCACTTTTAACTCATTAGTGAGGTCTGTTATTGGTAATGACACATTTTATTTCATGTTATCCGTCTAAACTCCTGATATTTACAGACTGTTTCCTCTTTCTTTCATGTATATTCGTGTTATTAGGGCCCGAGCACGAAAGGGTCCTTGCACTGTAGTGTAAGGACCCTATGGCTCCTGCTCTGTTTCTTTCTTTGTTTCTTTATTTTTCTTACCTAAAAGCCACTTAACGTGTTCAAAAGCTCCCCAAATTTGGCACACCCATCAGGACTGGTGAAGACTTTGATATTTGGGGGGAATTACACATGTGATTGGCAAAATGACTCAATAGCGCCACCTTGAAAATTGGACTTTAGTGGAGTTAATACAATTAGTTTCAAGTACAGCTAAGAAATTTGGTACACATATGTATCACGACAAGAGGAACAAAATTGCCTAATCAACCCTTTACCCAAAATGCAACAGGAAGTCGGCCATTTTGAATTTACGGTCAGAATTTTCACCTTTTCAAGAGTGAAGTCGTCCTAGGGGATAACTCTCACAGATCTGAAACTTGGCCAGCATATACTAAAGGTGGTGGTGAGCAAAACTTATTAAAATATTGGTCAACAGTATGAGGATGTGGCCGTGGCGGGCTGTGGCATTTTGGCGTTTGCCCATTTTGCCGTTTTTTGGCCAATTTTCCAGAAATGTCACATTTTCAAGAGCGAACTCGTCCTACAGGATAACTCACACACATCTCAGATTTTGCCCACATATACTACAGGTGGTTCTGACAAAAAGTTATTAAAATGTTCCATAAAAGTGTAATCGTGTGTCTGTGGCGGCCTGTGGCGTTTTGGCATTTGGCTGTTTTGGCGTTTTCCATGAAAGACACAGTAGGTGCTGTGTAACTGGTCTGGACGTGTCCCAAATGATCTGAAATTTCACATGCATGATAGAACTCAGGCCCTGATGACAACCATATGAACATTTCCTGTCTCAGTCTCCAGCTCGCCATGAAACAGGAAGTGCTCTATAACTACTCTGTTCATGTTCCGATTGGCCTGAGGCTTCACATGCGAGATTAAATCTCAGCCCCGACGATATGCATCAGTCGCTGACCAACGAGAAGCGAGGGTCCATCCGACGCTGCTTGCAGCTTTAATTAATCTTTCTACTTGTCACTTTGGGCATCTGGCACATAAACACGAGTCAGGCTGCTTTAATAGCTTGCTAGATGTAGTGTAAAGTGGATTTCTACAGATTTAAAGAACATAGTCACAGATCTGTCACTGATGCCATCATGCAGAACGTCTTGTTGGCCAGTTGTGCAGCTCTAGATGAACTCTGAGGCCTGGTTTTGTTTCCTAGATGCAGAGTTTTTAGGAAAAAGAACATCAAATTCATCCCTGATGTCTTAAACATGCACCTACCCAAGCATCCAGACTTGGAGGATTTAATAAAGAGCAGCCAGTCGGACGAGAAGATGCCAGAAATATTGCAGCCAGATGATCCCAGAGGGTAGTTTTTACTCTGTAAATCTGAATATTCTGTTTGTCTGAGGTGGTAAAAGAGCGACACTAGCAGAGTAACTGACCTCCATCTGCGCCAGCCTCCTCTCCAGGTACTGGATGATGAAGGCGTCCTGGGAGGAACCCTGGCTCTGGACTGGAGCTGCACTCAGAGACAAGAGAAGAAGAAGAAGAAGAGCTCTGTGGTCCATCGTGGTCAGGATGAGAGCTGCAGAAACTCCCTGTCAGAGATAACGAGGGCTTCCTCTGAGGAAAGTCTCACTTCACACTGAGTTTAAAGCCACTCCTGGTTACTTAAACGCTCCTTCCTTCTTCCTCCTGCTGGGTTTGACCCTGTTGCAGCTGCACAGGTTTGCTCCTCGTTGCTCTGACAAGCCTCGGCTCTACTTCCAGCTGAACCTCGCCCACGTCTTCCTCCTCTCCGGGTTGGAAGCATGAGGCGGGAGGCCAGCAGGGAGACGCTCAGAGCCACAAATCACAGCCGATTGGTCGATGCAGCAGCTCTTTTTTCATTCTAATAACCTCCAGATGCTTCGCTGACACGTCCTCAGTTCTCAGCAGCAGAGACGTTTAGTTTAACCAGAGAACCTCATCATCCTGCAGAACATGAAGGCTGATTTACAGGCAGGGAAGCTGTTAAAACACTGGTTCTGCATAAAACTAGCTGCTCCAGTCAGACTTTCTTCAGCTTTGTTGTGTTTTTATTCATGCACATCCTAGAAAATGATCTCTGCAGCAGTTTGCATCAGTCTTTTTCATTAGGTTCAACCAGACATGTGAAATCAAGCCAGTTTCATTGACTTAAATTTAGTTTTCGATCGGTTAACGAGGAAATCTGACTCTAAAACACACAAAACATTAAGTTGACTTGACATTATTGTGTCAAAACGACTCATCAGAATTAATATTTGCAACCTAAAATGTTCATTTCTATCAATAAATTAGATTTTTATTGTTCTTATTTTTATATCTCAGGTATGTATTTAATTAAATGGTTAAAAAATAACCGGTGAATTACTTTTTAGTAATTTTTTACAAATATTTATGGATATTTAATTAATTTTGGAAGACATTTTGATAATATTTTTTGAATATTCTATTATTTTTGGAAATTCTACTCATTCTAGAATTTTATTATTAATTTTACAAATATTTTAGGACATTTAATGACTTGTTTAGACATTTTATTCATCTTTTTGTGCATTTTTAAATCTTTTTCTAGACATTTTAATAATATTTTTTGGAATTTTATTATTATTTGTGGGTCACTTCAGGGACATTTAATGAATAATTTTAGTATTTTTCCTGCATATTTTTTGAACACATCAGATGTACTTCTTGGGCATTTGATTTTTTATTTTTTTCCTTATGTTTATTCCAACTTTTGTGGTAGTTTTTATGATTTTTTCCCAACATTTTTCTTTTATTATTTTTTGCTGGTTCGAAACTAGCCTTGTGGACTTTTCTCTAATATTTTGCAAACATTTTTGGAAACTTAGTTTATTTTTAAGGCATTTTCATGACATTTTTTGAATAATCTATTATTTTTGGAAATTCTACTCATTCAAAATTTTTATCATTAATTTTACAAATATTTCAGGACATTTAATTATTTTTTAGAAATTTTTTCACCTTTTTTGTGGATATTTTATTATTTCTTGGACATTCTATAAATATTTTTCAGACGTTTTATTATTTTGGGGTCATTTAAATATTTTCCACTATTTTTCCTGCATATTTTTTGAACACATCAGATGCACTTTATTGGGCACTTTTTTTTAAAATTTCTCAAACATGTTCATTCTTCTGGATATTTTATTATTTTTTGGACATTCTATTAATATTTTTCAGAAATGTTATTATTATTTTGGGACCATTTCGGGGACATTTATTGAATATTTTTCAGCATATTATTTGCACACGTTAGACTTTTTTTTGACTTTTTTTATGGTTTTTAATTATTAATATTTATTTGATATTTCCTCATGATTCAGTAAAACTTTTGGGATTAGTTTTTTCCACGTTTGTTTCAGATTTTTAATATTTTTCTCTGACATTTTATGAATAGTTTCCCGAGTTTGTCCTGCATTTATTCCAGGCATCTGAGTGCCGGCAGCCTCTTTGAACAGTTTTTAAACACATAAAGACAGAGTGCTTTTAGATTTTGGAAAAAAAAAAACTTCAGGGACGTTGCTGTTTCATGTTTGTGGGAGATTTTTTCAGACATTTCAGGAATAATTTCCGGAGTTTTTACTGCATTGACTTCAAACATCAGCCGTATATTCAGATCTATATAAAGGAGCAGCAGGTAAATGTGAGGCTCCAAACGGGATTAATGAGAGGAAATAAGAGAAATCTGTTGGATCATTTACTGACATTAGGGAGAAGTTTGGAGTGAAGAGGCGTCCATCTGCATCTCAGATGAAGCTGTCAGTACAAATAGTCCCGTATAAAGCAGCATAAAGTGGAAATACTCGAGTGAAGTACCTCAGAAACAGTAAACGTACTGAGCTCCTCTCCACCGCTGTCATTCCTGCTGATATTATCTTCTGACTGATTCTGGTCCAGCAGTTCTCTCCATCTTCATGAACCCTTTCTGACACCTTTTTATCTCCATCTGGAACTTTTTAGTCGCTTCAGTCGGTTTCCTGAGCTCCTGGTGTTGAAAGTCGACATCTGGGAGTCAGATTTTCACCGCTGCTGTAAATAGATCAACTCTGATCTACACTCGCTCAACACGTCAGGAGTCGGACAGGGCAAATTCTGATTGGCTGTTTTGGTATCCAATGGGACCAGACTTGAGTGAACTTGGGGCAGTCAGGTTTCCCAAAATGCATTTTGCTCCAACCGGCGTCAAAGACCGAGGAGGAACCTTTGAACGGTGATGCAGGTTAGTAGTAAATACTGCTGTTATTGTGACACTAAATGTAGTTGAGAGATGATGTGAGCAGAGACAGTGGTTGTATGAACGTCACATCTGAGCTGAATTCATCCAGATGAGGCCTGATATAAAATTGACTCCAACGCTTTCAGAGATGTGAGCGTCCCGGTTAGACGGCTACCACAGGGAGGTCAGCGCTCACAGTAGCCCGCTGAGATCAGCCTTATCTGGGCTGGACTTTCTGACATCTGCCGACAGACAGAACATCAGCAGCTCCATCCGTGGACCTTCAGCAGCATATTTTTTAATAGTTTTATTGAACATTTTTGTACAAAGCAGAGCATCAGATATATATACACGGGAAAAAGAGTGCAGATGTATTAATATTGAGGTTCCTTTGGCCAAGCCATTGACAATAAGCCAGATCGCAGCCTTTGTGCAGAAGAGGGGTCCAAATAGAATTAGAAACAAGAGCTTTAAAAGGTCGGTTACACAGTTCATCCCAGGATTCAGCTGTGATAGCCCCTAGGTCCGTCTCCCACTGCCTTTTAACTCTGTCCACATTGTCAATATTAAGTTCAGATAGAACATTGTAGACTGATTTAGAGAAGGATTTAAGTTTTGTAGTTTTCAGAATCAGGGATTCCATGGGGGAGACGGACAATTGCCCACCACATTCTTTTAATCTACCAAGGATGAAATGCCTAACCTGCATATACCTGAGAACATCTCCACCACCAACGCCATATTTGTCTCTCACTTGTTGAAATGACAAAACCGAACCTCCGTCAACCAAGTCACCAACAGTTTTAATCCCCCTGTGAAACCACTCCACAAATCCTGCATTAAGGCCCGGAATAAAATCAGGGTTTTGGTGGATAGGGGTGAGTAAAGAAAAATGATTTTTATAACCTTCCAAGGTTTTAGCCTTATGCCAGATAGTTACCATGTTTTTTAACAGCAACTTGTCCTTTGTAAGAATTGAGGACTTCGCAGGGGAACTGTAAAGCAAGTTCCACAGTGGGATACCTTTTCAGGAAGCAGATTCTGCGCTTAAATAGATTGACCTATGATCCGATCTGTACCATTCCAAAAGAAATCTGAACTGAGCGGACCAAAGGTAGAGTGGTAGTGACGGAGCTGCAAGCCCACCCATGTGTACAGGAAGACAGAGATAATTGTATCTTAGTCTGGGTCTTTTTCTGTTCCAAATAAATGAAACTATAAAGCCGTTCAACTTTGACATAACTTTTAAGATAGAACAAAAGGCAACATCTGGAAGAAATATAGAAGGCGTGGTAGGATGTTCATTTTAACCAGGTGTAAACGACCCAAAAGGGACAGAGGGAGACTGCACCATCTGTCTACATCCCGACTACCAGCTTGAACAAGAGGAGTATAGTTAAGATTGTATAAATCCTTCAAGTTAGGAGATACCTTAATTCCTAAGTAAGTGAATCCGGTCGAGGACCAACGAAAAGGCCGAGAAATATTTGGGGAGGCTCTGTGAGAACCAGAGCCTCACTTTTAGAAAAAAATATTTTATAACCCGAAAAGGTTCCATATTGGAACCTGTTGGATCAGACGCTGCTTCTGTTCTGTTCTATTAGCTGACAGGCAGAGGAAGAGCTCACCTGGAAGAGCTCACCTTTGGTTGGCTGCTGTCCCTCCCCCCTCCTCCCCACTCCCAACCCAAGCGGTCCAGGCAGATGTCCTCCCTCCCTGAGCCTGGTTCTGCCAGAGGTTTTTCTTCCCCTCCCTGTCCTAGGGGGGTTTTTGGTTCCTTCCCACGGTCGCTGACTGCTGCTCAGAGGGAATCCAAATGCAGCTATGGACTGTTGGGTTTTAATCTGCTGACTGGTTGCTTTATAAAATGTCAGGAAACAGTGAAAGCTCTGAAAAGTGGAACCAGAACAGGCGTGAGACTTCTCCACGTGTGGTTCTGAGCTGAACTTGTGCTCATATGAATGTGGACTTTCTCCAGAGTTGATCTCAGAACGTCTCTGTATGATGCTGTGATTTCAGAGCACAGAGACTCAGAGATCCACAGAGATGAGAGAAGCTGCAGCACCAACACACCACCAGCAGATGGAGCTCTGACTCCATGTCTCCACAGGTATCCTCAGCTTCAGGAGTCACTGAGTCCTTTCACTAAAGTACTGCACAGAGCTGAGTATTACTGCACTGCTCTGGTTGGACAGTTTGAGTTCCTGATGAAGAACAAAACGTGATCAGGTTCTAAGATGTGAAGCGTTGGTCTGAATAAAAGCAGAATACAGGAAGAAGAAGCAGCTGAAAGGAGCTCCATGAACATTAAAGAGGTCTGAGCTCAGAGATAAAGTGGACTGTGAGGCCACACAGCGACTGTCTGTGGTGGAGACGCTGAACTTCAGGCCCATAGAGACGGTGGACAGCTCTGGAGGTTCCACTGCATCACAGCTGTGGTCCTGTGGAGTTCTGGTGTCACTGTGCAGAGCTCAGGTTCACTGGTCACACCTGAGAGAGTCTGATCCAATGAGAGGAAACCTGTTGATCTAGTGGCAGCGTTCTTCTGTCAGTGGTGGAACAACGACTGCAGCAGCAACGTGTCTGATAGATAAATGTGTGTTCAGCTGATCAGAACGTCTGTTGAAGGCAGGAAACCACACAGCTGGGTGGAGTCATGTGATTCACAGGAAACAGAAGAGGAACAGCTCTGAGTGGTTCCAGGAAATGACAGAGTTCAGACTCCATTTTAGCATCAACAGAGGAGAGAACAAGGTGAGTGTTGGTCCAACATTATGACTGTTCTGCTGTCAGAAAACAAGGATGAGCCTCTGAACCTTGTTCCTGTTCTGTTCTGGGTGTTCTTATATCACAGGAGTGTTTTCATGCTGACTGCTGAGGAGCTTCTATCTGCTGAAATGATCTTTACTAGAACACTTTCACTTTCTCCTCCATTTTAAACTGGGCAGATATTTAAAGCTGTCAGTAACTAGAGGTGTGTTGGTGCAGCAGAGACCAGGTCCAGAAGAAGGAACCACTGCTGGGTCCACCTTGATAAACTGGATGTGGAAGTCTTTAAATCACTTCCTGAACTCACAGTCAGTGTTGCTGGTTTTCCTCTCAGACTGACTCAAGTCCTCAAGATGAGTGTTTGTGAGGAGGAGGAGGAGTTTCCAGCCTCCAGCCGTCTGTCTATGAAGAGTGACCGGTCCAAAGGAAAACCTCTAGACTTCAGTGAAGAACCTGGACCCTCAGACTCAAAGTAAGAACACATGAACAAACCTTTACACCTCATTTAGTTGACGCTCCTTTGTGGTGTTAGATGTCAGTAACTAGAGGTGTGTTGGTGCAGCAGAGACCAGGTCCAGAAGAAGGAACCACTGCTGGGTCCACCTTGATAAACTGGATGTGGAAGTGTTTAAATCACTTTGTAGGACAGTTTTCCAGCAGAATGAAGAGTCTGACGTGTCAGAGATCAGCTGTAGACGTCTGGGCTTGTTAGCAGACGTGGAATCTAAGAGTCAGGAAAGTCAATATTCAGAGTGGAGTTTGTAAATGCAGTGAAGAGAATGAGTGAAGGCTTCATGTGGGGGTCAGATGGATCCTGCAGTGGGACGTGATGTTTGCTGTGGTCACAGTAAAGAAGAAACAGACAGTTCTGTTGTGATTGATGTGAACAGAAACATGTTTGTGTTTGAGCAGACAGAGAGCAGAGTTTCCAGCCTCCAGCCGTCTGTCTATGAAGAGTGACCGGTCCAATGATCCTCCTCCAACCTTCAGAGAAGAAACTGGACCCTCAGACTCAAAGTAAGAAGGTGTTTGTGCTGTAAAGTGACCTGATGAAGATGATGGTTTAGGATGGAGGAAGATACTCTGCTGAAACAGTCACACAGTGGTCAGAATGCAGAACTCTTCCAGACTGAGGTGGATCCTGGTCTGGGTTTTACAACCAGAAGTTACTGTGAAGCTGCTGCTCAAAGGGTTGAGTTTGTATTAACAGCAAACTGCAGGCAGATCAGTCAGAGTGGAATCAGACAGCTGGTAGGAAAGAAGTGAGTGGAGTTAGTAATAAAGGAAGCAGCTGGACTCAGACAGAACAGTAGCCTCACTCTGACTGTTCTCTGGGACCATCTGAGCTTCACTGTTGGTCACATGTGGATGTTGTTCTCCAGATGATCTGAGTGATGAATCAATGTGTTGACAGAGTGATGAAGAGGAGGGGAGCTTCTGAGGAGGAGCAGCCGTCCTGCTGTGCTTCATGTCAGGACGTCCTGAAGGATCCAGTCTCTACCAGCTGTGGACACTGGTTGTGCAGACAGTGCATCACCTCATACTGGGACCAGTCTGCTCCATCAGGACACTCCTCCTGTCCCCAGTGTGGAAAAAGACCCAGAAGCAGAGCTGGACTGGAGACAGTCAGTCAGAGCAGCTGTGGACAAAGTAAGACTGAACATGTGCTGATGGACTGATGTGTGAAAAGTGACCTTGTTGTTGTGTTGTGTTGTCCACACATGAAAGGTTGGTGTGTTTGTTTGTGTGGTCTGTGAGCAGATGCTGGTCTGGAGGAGGTTCTGCAGGAACATAAGATGAGTGTGAGGAGGAGATGTGAACATGTGACTGAAGGAAGTGATGAAACAGGAGGTGGAACCCTCCTCAACAGGGTCTACACTGAGCTGTACATCACAGAGGGACACAGTGGAGAGGCTGATAGCCAACATGAGGTGAGTCAGCTGGAGACGGCTTCCAAGAAGAGCCTCCATGACACTCCCATCAAGTGCCAGGACATCTTCAAAGCCTTCCCTGAGCAGCAGACAGCCATCAGAGTGGTCCTGACCAACGGCGTGGCTGGCGTGGGAAAAACCTTCTCAGTGAGGAAGTTCAGTCTGGACTGGGCAGAGGGCCGAGAAAACCAAGATGTCAGTGTGGTGGTTGTGCTTCCGTTCAGGGAGCTGAACCTGATCAGAGATGAGCAGCACAGTCTTCTGACGCTGCTCCATGTCTTCCATCCAGCATTACAGAAGGTGACAGCAGAGAAGCTGGCTGTCTGGAAACTGTTGTTCATCTTTGACGGTCTGGATGAAAGCAGACTTTCACTGGACTTCACCAACAGGGAGGTTGTGTCTGACGTCAGCCACAAGTCATCGCTGGACGTCCTGCTGACAAACCTCATCCAGGGGAATCTGCTTCCCTCGGCTCTGGTCTGGATCACTTCCCGCCCTGCGGCAGCCAATCAGATCCCTCCTGAACATGTGCACAGGTTGACAGAAGTACGAGGCTTCACCGACCACCAGAAGGAGGAGTACTTCAGGAGGAGGTTCAGTGATGAAGAGCTGTCCACAAGAATCATCTCCCACGTGAAGACATCCAGGAACCTCCACATCATGTGTGGACTCCCAGTGTTCTGCTGGATCACTGCTGCAGTTCTGGAGCACATGTTGAGCACAGAGCAGAGAGGAGAGCTGCCCAAGACCCTGACCGACATGTTCTCACACTTCCTGCTGGTTCAGACACACAGGAAGAAGCTCAAGTACCATGAGGGACATGAGACCAGTCCACAGGAGCTGACGGAGGCCGACAGGGAAGTTCTCCTGAGGCTGGGGAGGCTGGCCTTTGAACATCTGGAGAAAGGAAACATCATGTTCTACCAAGAAGACCTGGAGCAGTGTGGTCTGGATGTGACAGAGGCCTCGGTGTTCTCAGGAGTCTGTACACAGATCTTCAGAAGAGAGTGTGTGATGTTCCAGAAACCAGTCTACTGCTTTGTTCATCTGAGCATTCAGGAGTTCCTGGCTGCAGTCTACATGTTCCACTGTCACACCAGCAGGAACACTGAGGAGCTGGAGAAGTTCCTGGGAAAGAAATACATGAACCCATCCTTTAATGTTTTCCTGAAGTGGAAATATTATAATGATGATGATGATGACATCTCATCCCTGCATGTTTTCCTGGACAGAGTCATGTATAAATCCCTCAGCAGTAGAAATGGTCACCTGGACCTGTTTGTTCGCTTCCTTCATGGCCTCTCTGTGGAGTCCAACCAGAGACTCTTAGGAGGTCTGCTGGGTCGGACAGAGAACCGTCCAGAAACCATCCAGAGAGTCATCAACAACCTGAAGGAGATGAACAGTTCTAAAACATCTCCAGACAGAAGCATCAACATCTTCCACTGTCTGATGGAGATGAAGGATCTCTCAGTCCATCAGGAGATCCAAGAGTTCCTGCAGTCAGAGAACAGATCAGAGAAGAATCTCTCTGTGTTCCAGTGCTCAGCTCTGGCCTACATGCTGCAGATGTCAGAGGAGGTTCTGGATGAGTTGGACCTGGACAAGTACAACACATCAGATGAGGGAAAACAGAGACTGATTCCAGCTGTGAGGAACTGCAGAAAGGCTCGGTGAGTCCAGATGTGATGAACATGATCAGTCAGTAGATCAGTGGTTCAGTTCTCCAGATGTTCTCTCCAGAACATGTCATTATTCTCAGAGCTCCACTGGTTTATTTCAAACTTGATGTCAGCTGAGTTCAGTCTCAGATGTTCTTGAGCTGCTTCAAACGCTGTGGAGAAGTAGATGTTTGATGTTGTGGTGTTTGAAGCTGATCAATCCATGAACAGTTTGTTCTTGTGCTTCTTCCTTTGGCTGATGGAGGAAACATGCAGATCTGCTGAGACACATGAAGAACTGTAGAGGTTCTGATGTGGAGGCAGTGAAGTTGTGATGACATGAGGAGGTTCTGAGATCAGTCTTCTGACCAGACCAACAGCTTTAATGTGATGATTTCACTCTGTAGAGTTTAATATCACATCTGGATGATGAACCAACATTTCTGAGCTCTGACACAAATGATTGATGGATTATTGATGTCCCTGATGTCAGATGGATTTAATCAGTTTGACTTCTGAGCTTTTATTTCAGATGATTCTAGTTTGTATTGAATTAAACTGTATTGTTCTTTGTCATCAGTGCTCCATGTAATGTTCAGTTTCTACCTTTCAAAGACTCAGAACTTGTTTCTGACATGTTTTGATTGATCAATAATACTTGTGAGGGTTGATGCCAATCATTTGAGTTGGGCAAAGAGGACTTTTAGTGGTACTTACAGATGGGCCTCTTGTTTTTTCCAGGAAATAGGGAGCACTGATTGAGTTGAACCCTGAAGAAGAACACAGATACTTATTGATGCGTACAATTCAGAACATTCTAAAGCCTCTGTAGACAAACTACATCAGGGTCTGACTTCAATGAACAACAATCCGCTGTCTGTAAAGCAACGCTGGGAAACAGATAGGAACATAGCATTAGCAGAAGGAGAGTGGCATCAAGCATGGTTAGCTCAGTGTTCCACCACTGACTCCTTCTTTTGGACAGATTTCTGTAGGAAACATCTGATCCGTTCTTTCTAACAGCCTCCCAAAAGTCCAGATCTAGTGGGTCCCTGTGTTGTTGCTGGAGGGAGTGTGGATCGGCTTCAGCCGACCAGGCTCTCATCTTTAGCTCACGTCCACATATTCAGCCTTTCTGGAAGGGAGTGGGACATTTAAGATCAGAGACTCTGGACCTGAAAGCACATTTGTCTTTTCCTTTCCTCTAGCTGGGAAAAATCCCAAGTGATCTCTGTCAAAGAGACAAATAGCCTCTGGTAGGACAAAGATATTTATGGCTGCAGGCTAGAAAGCCAGAACAAAGTGCTGCTTCAGAGGACACCCCCACCACTGCCCTTCTTCTTCAGATAATCAAGTCCATCAGCTCAGTGGAGAAGATGACATCCTCAGTGGGACTCCAGAAAGAGAAGGGGGATCAATACTGGGAAGAATGGGACTGCTGTAGCTCTCTGGACTCTTAACAATCACGTCTTTAGTTCTCTGAGTGAAGCTTTATGGAAACAGGAGCTTTGTACCTGGATCCTCCTGCCTTGGCTCACTCACATCTGTTTTTTCAGGCCTCAGCTGTTGGATTTTTGTTGTTGTTTATTGCAGAAAGTGAAGAGATAAAAAGTGTTGAACAAGTTTTTCAGAAGCTCCAAAAGAAGGTTGAGGACCAAAGTTGACCCAGTCGTCTGTCATCACATCACAATATGTCCTGGTGTTGATCTTTACTGGTGTCCAGGTGTGATGTTGTCCAGGATCAGTTCCATTGTGTAGCGTTTGACAGCAGACTGTAGATGTTCAGGGATGGAGGTGAAGCTGACAGCAGCAGGTCCACAGCAGAGACATCATCATCTTTGTACTGGAACTGTTGACTGAGCTCAACTCAGTCACAACATCCTGAGTCTCAGTAGAAACTCTGAATGTTCTCAGCAGGAAGCAGGAAGTGTCCTCTCTCATCACAACATGTTCTATCATTTATGTGTCATGACAGACTTTCTGGATGTGGACTCTCAGAGATTCACTGTGAAGTCGTGGCCTCAGCTCTGAAGTCCAACCCCTCCCATCTGACTGAACTGGACCTTAGTGAAAACTACGACCTGCAGGATCCAGGAGTGAAGCGTCTTTGTGATGGACTGAAGAGTCCAAACTGTAAACTGGAGACTCTCAGGTCAGTTCACTGACTGTTGGTGAATTTATTCTCTTCACATTGTTGACTGAAGTTTTAGGTTTGCTTTGATAAATGTTGAGGATGTTTGTGAAAAGAGTCTGAAAACATTTTAGTTTGTTGAAGCGTCTGTGAATAAATGTCCTGATCAGCTGACTGCAGGGATCCAAGATGGAGGACAGAATCCACAGTCCTGCTGTGTGTCTGAATGTAAAGCTGATGTGAAAGTGATGTGAGGCTTCAGCAGTCTGACTTCCACACATCCAGTCAGGATGTTTGTGTTTCCACAGTGTTTGTGCTGCAGTGGAGCCTCAGGAACTCAGAGAGACACATCTGATGGATCATCACTGATCTGATCTACATCTTTTATTCTTTATTCAGATTGAAGAACTGCAGTTTGTCAGAGATCAGCTGTGATTCTCTGGCCTCAGCTCTGAAGTCCAACCCCTCCCATCTGGAACATCTGGACCTGAGCTCCAACGACCTGAAGGATCCAGGAGTGAAACATCTGTGTGGTTTTGTGGAGAGTCCAGACTGCAGCCTGAAGACTCTGAGGTCAGACATCATGTTTAGTTTGTGTGCTGAGATGAATGTGATGTAAAGTTGTGGTGACACTAAGCTGCAGCCATTAGGCTGATCTTCTACTGATCCACACTGAGGATCTTCATGCTGACGTCTGCTTTCTTCTTCTCTCTTTAGTCCTTTGACTGTGGAACACAAATGTTGAGCTGCACATTAGAAAGAACCAGAACCAGAACCAGAACCATCCTCCAGTGAACTGACAGCAGAACCTAGCGTTAGCTTTCCATCATTGATGAAGCTGTCATATGGAGCTAAACCAGACAGAACAGGTCGTCACTGAAACAACAGTTTGGCTTTTTGAAGGTTTCTAATGAGGTTTTATTGATTTAGTTTGACTGATTTATTTCAATACACAGATAAAACATCCAACTGAGGAGATGCTTTTCAGTTCCACCTCATTTTCTCCTGACATCCTAGCGTGCCATCTGACCAGACCACTACACATCCATATCCACATGAGGACCCACACCCTTTCCTTCCTACCTACCTTAGATAACACAGACTCACCTACATGCCTGTAACCACACACACGGCAGCCTTCACATCTTTTCTCAGTCCTTTTCCTTCATTAACAGCTTCTGCTAACATAGAGGTCATTTGCTGCGCCACAGACAAGTGCATTTAAAGTTGAATAAATGAGTAGATTTAATGAAATGAAAGATGAACCACTAAGAGGTGACTAGAGCCAGGCGGTACCTGTATCCCTGGGCTCCATTCTACATCACATGTGTTGGTTCTCAGCTGTACCTGCTGTGGTCTCTATGATGAGGACATGTCTTCATGTCTGTCTCCACTGGGTTTAGTTGGGAGGCCGTGGTTTCAGCCAGGATGCTGTTGCTGCTTTCTTTGCTGTTAATAACCAAGTTGTGAGCGAAGGCCTCAGGTCTGTGTCCATGCTGGTGTCAGAGGCTACACCTAAAATATAGAGTGGAGGCTCCAGGATCACACTGATGTCCACAATCTGACTCATCTCTTCTGGACATTTGTCCTCAAGTCTACAACTGTTGGCCAGTCCTAACAAACCAGTGTAACCCCCCCCCCACTAGTCCACATCCCCTCCAGCAGCACTCAGACGTCCTGCTGTATCCTGAGGTGATGGACGGGGTGTTACAGTGTTAAACTCCCTCCACACTGGACTGTCTGTTCATCTCTTCCTAAGAGAAGGTACTGATTCATGGATTAACATTGAGCGTGATAAAATGATGATCAGGATGCCACCACAGCGACTGAATATTGGGATATCCAGATGTTGGGGTCCAGCCCTACGACTGACAGGATCCAAGTTATCTGTGTGTTGTCAGAGTGAACTGAGTTCTCATCGGAGCACA
>JAMOIN010001531.1:0-62587 GCA_024666655.1 Dascyllus trimaculatus
TGACTCTCAGAGAAGGTAAGGAAATGCACAGCTGTTATTTTACTGTTGTCCAAAGTATATTTTGATTATATTGGTCAGTTTTAGCTTCTTTATTTCACTTCAAAGAAAACTTTGAAAAACTTTGTTGTTCTCCAAATGCAAACCTTTCTGCTGGTAAAGTTCAAATCGTAGCCTGGGACTGATGACCTGGAAGCTATGTTTTCACTAGTTTTGATCTTGGAATGTAAAAAAAGAATAAGCTGGGTCCACATGAGTGAAGAGATATGAAGATGACTGTTTCACTAACATGTTTTTAGTGTGTGTAACTGTAAAAACTCAATTTAAAAGTAATTTTATAGAGCATACTTGGAAATGTTATGAAGCTTTCTTTTGCTCATTATTTATGATTTTTTTATTACCTTAGATGTTTTGGATATAAACGAGGTCACAGCAGAACATGTAGCATGTAAATGTAGTTTTTAGTTAAACCTTATTTACTTGTTGTTTTTTCCAGAACTGATCATTTTATTTTATGAAAGGGCTTGTTTTTAATCCATTTCTTGGAGTTATTTTTTTATAAACTCTTGGCCTGTGGCTTTTAAAATGGCCACATATAGAACCATCTTTGATTCTATGTAGGTATTATATGTATTGATCAGTTACTTACCTAGAAACAATCACATTCTGACTGGACAGTTTTGAACTCGTGAGAGTTCAGTGTTGTAAAAACATTTCATTTATGTAACCTCTCTGCAGACTTGTTGTGGTTTCACTCAGAAAGGTCATAAATCTAAAAGCTCTTGATAGTTCTGACCAATGTGAATTCAGTTTTCTTGTATCCGTTGACCTTCATGAGTTGACCACATTAGTCTCAGTGCACTAACTGGCATCTCTGTCCTGTTAGGAAGCTCCGGTGTCCAACCACAGGGTTGTCCAGATGAACCGACCAACTGCTCCATCAGCTTCAGTGACTGGACGTCTTTGACACGACCAACTCGTCTGTTTGTGAGAAGCTGTTAAGGCCTAAACTGAATACTTCACTTGTCCATGCATTCATACAGGATGTGTATGAGATAACATCCAAACATACTCATGCAATATGTTTTTGTATTGCATTATTGTGACATTCACTGCATGTGATTCAAAAATCACTTGCTGGCGTCACCTTAATCAAATTTTCCTAAATATTTGTTGTAAACGAGACTTCTAATGATGGCTGACCTTTAATATTATGTTTCAACAAACACATAATCACAGATTCTGTGATGGACTGAACCAGTGGTATGATAAGAATTAACAGTGAAAAATTCAAGCTCTTGTCTTACTTAGTTCCTAACATATTGTCTCCAAACACAACCTGAAATCTAGCTGTGCCACAAAATGTGCTGAAGGTGTGTTGATGGTCAAATGTTAAAATAATGTATCCATGAAAAGTATTTCATATATCAAGATAACATTTCAGATAAAACTGAAATGTACATATTTAATGATAAAAAAAAAACGATTTCAAGAAAATCAGAGATGTCTGAACAGAAGACCCCTTCTGTTGAGACAGACGGACAGGCAGTCTCAGTCTCCGCTATGCTGACAGAAAGACGGACAGACGGTCTCAGTCTCCGCTATGCTGACAGAAAGACGGACAGACGGTCTCAGTCTCCGCTATGCTGACAGAAAGACGGACAGACGGTCTCAGTCTTCGTAATACAGACAGAAAGACGGACAGAGCGTCTGGCCTAGCCTATGGCAGACTTCTTGTTTGCGTGGTCATGTCCCCTAGCACCACTCCTGTTGTCGAGCAACCCAGACTGCTGAATTTATATCCCGAAGTTCCGAACAAGATAACTTTGTAATTTGACCTAATTTTTTACTGAAATTGATCCTGAAATTGTGATTTTAGTTTTTAATATTTTATATACTTGAAGGCTTGAGGGTCTTGTACTGTACGGTTGTACTGAATTTAACTGTCTGAAAAACAAGAAGGATTCATAGCTTGTTTAAATCTGTTCAAATCATATCAATATATGATATGAAAATAAGAAGCTGATATAAACTTCAGATATTATAAATTGTTACAATCTCTGGACTGAGTGTTTATGATGAGGTTCATAAAACACATGTTGTCTTAATATAATTTACGTAAAACATGTTATCAGGTAACTTGGTGGAACTAAACTAAGAAAAGTGAGGAGAGTCATGTTTTCGCTTGTCTACACATGGAATTACCACCAAGAGAAGCTCCAGCAGCATTTTGTAACCATTTTACCTCACCTCCATATCAAATAAGGATTAAATATGTGAATATTGGTGAAGGAATAAGTCGTTTTAATAAGTCTAAGTCTCAGTTATACGGACAGACAGTCTCAGTGTCCGTTTAAGTCTAAGTCTTAGTTGTACCGACAGAAAGACAGTCTCAGTCTAAGTCTTAATTATATGGACAGAAAGACAGTCTTGGTGTAAGTCTAAGTCTCAGTTATACGGACAGAAAAACAGTCTCAGTCTAAGTCTAAGTCTTAATTATATGGACAGAAAGACAGTCTTGGTCTAAGTCTCGGTCTCAGTTCTATGGACAGAAAGACAGTCTTGGTCTAAGTCTCGGTCTCAGTTCTATGGACAGAAAGACAGTCTCGGTATAAGTCTCAGTTACATGGACAGAAAGACAGTCTCGGTCTAAGTCTCAGTTATATGGACAGAAAGACAGTCTTGGTTTAAGTCTAAGTCGTAGTTATATGGACAGAAAGACAGCCTTGGTCTAAGTCTAAGTCTCAGTTATAAGGACAGAAAGACAGTCTCAGTTTAAGTCTAAGTCTTAGTTATATGGACAGAAAAACAGTCTCAGTCTAAGTCTAAGTCTTAATTATATGGACAGAAAGACAGTCTCAGTCTAACTCTAAGTCTTAGTTATATTGACATAAAGACAGTCTCGGTCTAAGTCTCAGTTATATGGAAAGAAAGACAGTCTTGGCATAAGTCTTAGTTATATGGACAGAAAGACAGTCTTGGTATAAGTCTCAGTTATATGGACAGAAAGACAGTTTTGGTCTAAGCCTAAGCCGTAGTTATATGGACAGAAATACAGTCTCGGTCTAAGTCTAAATCTCAGTTATACGGACAGAAAGACAGTCTCAGTCTAAGTCTAAATCTCAGTTATATGGACAGAAAGACAGTCTTAGTCTAAGTCTCAGTTATATGGACAGGAAGACAGTCTCGATCTAAGTCCAAGTCTCAGTTGTATGGACAGAAAGACAGTCTCGATCTAAGTCTCAGTCTCAGTTATACGGACAGAAAGACAGTCTCGATCTAAGTCTAAGTCTCAGTTATACGGACAGAAAGACAGTCTCGATCTAAGTCTCAGTCTCAGTTATACGGACAGAAAGACAGTCTCGATCTAAGTCTAAGTCTCAGTTATACGGACAGAAAGACAGTCTCGATCTAAGTCTAAGTCTCAGTTATACGGACAGAAAGACAGTCTCGATCTAAGTCTAAGTCTCAGTTATATGGACAAACAGTCTCAATCTTAGTCTTAATCTAAGTCTCAGTCTCAGTTATACAGTCAGACAGACAGCCTCAGTCTCACTTATACATACAGACAGACAAACAGGCTTGTCCTCACACATATTCAGTTTAAGTGAAGTATTCAGTTTGGGCCTAAACAGTCTCACTGAGGACCTCCATTCTTTTCTATGAGTCACACGTAAGAAGACATCATCACACCCTGAACCGAGGTCCAGAAGGACTCCGAGTTTTAAAAACACAGACTCAGTGCTCACTCAGTGTTTTGTTTTCACTCTCAGGTCTACAAGTGGATTAAGAAGGAGGACCAGAAGACCCGGAGATGCCCTGAACATGGAGTGGAGCCATCGGAGGAGAAACGTTTGCTGTTCATCCTCTCTGTCATCAGTGTGCGCTTCATGAACGTGGACCAGAGATGACCAGGAAGACAAGTGGAAGACCCCACTGCCCTCAGGAGGAAGGGCCCCCCAGAGAGCCTGGTTCCTCGCAAGGTTTCGATCTCTCAGAGGGAGTTTTTCTTTGCCACTGTCGTCCCACACTCGCTGGACAGCAGGACGAACCACCTCATCAGCAGAGACATCATGAAATCCCCTGAAGAGTCGATGTGGTGCTGCAGAGATGCTCCGAAGAACCTTGAAAAGAAAAAAAGGACTAAGAAACAAAATCCGTGAAAGTGGACAGTTTTAGTTGTTGTAGTTTCACCATCAGAGAGTTTGTCTGGTTGAAATGAAGCCCAGTGAAAACGAAGTGACAGACGTATTGAATACACAAGGAAATAAAAGATTGTTTTTACCTTTGCTTTTTTATGTGAAACACACATCAAATGTGTTTTTTCAGGTTTACAGATGACTTGTTCAAATGATAGTTTTACTCTGAATATTATTCTATCAACCAACTTTACTTACAAGATGTTCTACGTGGAGAAATCAGAAATTAAAGCTGCAAGCAGCGTCGGACGGGCCCTCGCTCCCCTCAGGGATACGCAGGTATATATGTGTTCCTAGTAAAGTGGTCACTGAGTGTAGCTCAGACAAAAGAATCTCTCCCTCGTCTCACATGAACACTTTGTTGCTCGGTCTTCCAGTTTCAGGACATCCTCTGCTCTTGTCTAAGTCCTCCTTAAACTGCACATGTCTCCGTGTGCATGCAATGAGAAGTGCAGGATGACACTTGGGCTTTCGTTGGCATCAGCCAGCTGATCCTGTTCTTCAGGCAGGCTATCTTGATGGAGACTGGTGTCCCCATCAGCTTTACAGGCATATTAGTCATTTTCAGTGACTACTTTAAGTTCCACAGAGACAGTAGCTATCTTGGTTAAAGATCTTGCGTTCTATCATATCAGGTCTGCCATTGAGCAGCCTTAACATCACATCTCACTTCTGGTCTTAGATGACTGCAGTTTAGTAATATAGCATCATATGATGAATACAAGGCAAAGTCCGGATTTGAATCCAACTGAGATGCTGTGGCAAGACCTTAAAAGGACAGTTCATGCTGGAAAACCATCTAATGTGATCAAATTAAAACTGTTCTGCAGAGAAGAGTGGACCAGAATTCCTCCAGGCCATGGAAAAGACTGATCACAAGCTGGAACAAACATTAAACTGCAGTAGTTGCTGACAAGGGTGGACCTACCAGTTATTAGGTTTAGGGGGGCAATTACTTTTTCAGAGGGGCGATACAGGTTTTCAGTAAATCTTTAATAAATCAGAATTTAAAATATGCATGTTGTGTTTTGTGGGTTGTCTCTGTTTAATATTTAATAAATATAAATATTAGTTTGATGATCTGGAACATTTAAATGTGAGAAATATGCAACAATAGAAGATTCTGTGGGGCAAATACTTTTTCATGGCACTGTAACGTCTACCTACAGTTCATCTCCTGTTTGTACAAGATTACTTTAGGGCGTCTATATTCTACTATAGAAACGAACAAACTGTCAGTAGATGATCCATCATCTGTTTAGTAATCAACCTTCACGACGCACGTGCGCGTGTTTGCGTCATGTCGAATGGAACGGTGATGCGCGGCTCCTATAAAAGGCCCCGCAGGCTGCTCACGGTCTCACTTCGGACTTGGACTTGGAGGTGAACGTCTGGAAAGCCGAACCCTGTGAAGATCTGGACGCTGGGCAGCATGTGAAGATCAAACCCAGTGGATTAAATGAAAGAGGACGAACAGAGCTGCTGGAGAAAAGGATGCGACTCATCAGTCAGAGCTGCTGTTTGGAGACCTGCCAGACCTGGACAGCCAGCATGCAGATAAGAACATTATACTCATGTCTTTCCTGCGCATGAACTGACCTCCAAAAGCACATTAACAGTGCTGTTCGTAAATAACTGAGAAGAAATGATTGACTATAAAGTTTGTTAAGTAACAGAATTTTTTGATGGCCCGTTTGAAAAACACACTTTGATCGATGCTGACGTTCCTTCGTGTAAAATTGCTATTTGTGGGTTTTACTGTATGATGAAATGTGTCAACAATGCTGTAGTGTTTAAAAAATATTTATACATGTGGTCAGAGGACATCAACTTTGTGAAGTTTGACCTAGAAAATTTAGAAAAAAGAAGACGCAGGGGCCATTTTTCAAAAAATGCTGAACCTGTTTGTTTTTGGAAACAATGGAGATGGAAGTTCCATGATGGAACTGTCATGCAAAGTGAGAACGTTCAGATGTAGACAAAGCAGCTGAGCTTAGTGGGTGAATCTGTCATGTATCAGCACTGAGGGGCCTTCAACTCCACATGTTGGGACTGGATCACTCTGAAATGTGTTTTTCCTTTGCTCAGACTGACGGCTTTTCTGCTGTTTCCAGGGAACTGTGTCGGTGACTGGATGCGCGCGTCCTGCGTCTCCTGCTGTGATTTCCAGTTTTTCACCAGAGGAACAATCAGAGGCTGTAGAGTCCCAGAAGATCACACGCTTGTCTTATTTCGGAGGAGGACTGTTGTTGGGTGAGCAGGACTTAGGCAAGGTATCCAAGGTTCATTGTGCGTAATTACGCATGCGTTTTTGTGGGCTGACTGACGATGGCTGATTCAGTTCACAGACATTTGATTGTATGTTTAACACAGAAACTGTTATTTTAAAACCCTTCATAAATCGATAGAGCGAAACGTTCTGCAGTTTAATTTTACAATTCACAGGCAATTTACAAGATATTATAATCAAACGCCTTTAATGAAGTGTTCATGTTTAAAGAACAGTCTGACTTTGGAAGACAAAATGCACCAACAATTTTGTCTGATTTATTCAGATGAAAGTTTACTGTGTGTGAGACTGAAGATGAATGTGTGTGTGATTTATTGACCCTCTAAATGGTCCTACTTTTTACATGTTGTATTGATATTGAAAATATCTGTATTTTCATAAAAATAGAGGTAGTTGTAGTTGTTAGAGGGCTGTGTCTTTGCCCTGTTTACATTCAAAATTCTGCAGATGAGAATGATCCACTTCCTACAGCAGTCAGTGTTTCCTGTCACGTTCTCACTGAGAGATCAGTCTGACTGAAACATTCAGACAGAGCAGAAGATTTCACACATCTAACAAACTCTGTCCTGTTTACAGCTAAATGTTTTGTCACGTATTGGCTGCATGTTCTGGTGTCAACTCTTTGCTTTTGTAATGTGTGTTTGTGGACTGACAGCAGATTTTCATGTGTCGATGTTTTGTAGATTCTTGTAGCAAATTCTTCCTACATCAGATATGAAGGCATGTTATTGTCATGTCATATTCAGATTATTGTTCTGTTGTTCTTCCCTGAACAGAAAAACGTCAGGAACATGTGGTGGCAGACGAGGAGAAGCGCTCTGACTCTCAGAGAAGGTAAGGAAATGCACAGCTGTTATTTTACTGTTGTCCAAAGTATATTTTGATTATATTGGTCAGTTTTAGCTTCTTTATTTCACTTCAAAGAAAACTTTGAAAAACTTTGTTGTTCTCCAAATGCAAACCTTTCTGCTGGTAAAGTTCAAATCGTAGCCTGGGACTGATGACCTGGAAGCTATGTTTTCACTAGTTTTGATCTTGGAATGTAAAAAAAGAATAAGCTGGGTCCACATGAGTGAAGAGATATGAAGATGACTGTTTCACTAACATGTTTTTAGTGTGTGTAACTGTAAAAACTCAATTTAAAAGTAATTTTATAGAGCATACTTGGAAATGTTATGAAGCTTTCTTTTGCTCATTATTTATGATTTTTTTATTACCTTAAATGTTTTGGATATAAACGAGGTCACAGCAGAACATGTAGCATGTAAATGTAGTTTTTAGTTAAACCTTATTTACTTGTTGTTTTTTCCAGAACTGATTGTCACGCCCTCCACCTCTGCTGCCTGAGTGGCAGTCCCCTTTCCCCTTTTCCCTCTTCCCCTTCTCTCTCTCTCTTGCAGGTGGGCGTGAGCAAGGTGTGGGCAGCGAGGAGCACGGCAGGTGCAGCCACTTCCAATCAGCGGAGGAGGCACGCGTGTGATTGGATGATCAGCTCTCACTCTCCCGGTTATAACCACGCTCCACATGCTCCTCGATGCCAGACCGTCGCTTTGCCTCAGTCAGTTGCCAACCTCTGCTCTCGTTCTGTCTGCTCCGTTTGCTCTGCACCCTCGCTTTTGCTAACGCTATTCCCTCTCCGCTTCCAGTTGGTTCCCCGTCTGCCATCCACGTGTGCCTCCTCCGGTTCAGCTTAACCACTGCCTCCACTCCGCCAGTAACCCAGCCACCGCCAGGATTCCAGTCGTGGATCGCCACCCCCACTCCCGGACCTCAGCTCACCATCCAGCCTGCCTGCCTGCCTGCCTGCCTTCGCTCCCACCTGCTCCGCTCACCTGCCCCGTCGTGCCCCCCTCTCCGTTCAGGTTCAGTAGCATTAGCATTAGCATTAGCGTTAGCCCGTCTGGCTCAGTTTCCCAGTGTCTTGGTTACTATCAGCTCATAGATTTTCGTAGCTCGCTTTTTGTTATTTGTTTGTTTTTCAGCTCGCCTTTTGCAGCTCGCTTTCTGTTGTTACTTTTAGTTAGTTTTCAGCATTCGCTCGCTTTTAGTTTCAGTTTTCGTTTATTAGTCTAGTTTCCTGCTGTGCAGTGATTTTCTGTTTTCCGTTGTTGCTAATAAACATTGTTATTTCGTATACCTGTGTGCCGTGTTTCTTTGCCTGCGCCTGAGTCTCTGCACCGTTCGTAACAGTACGGTCTGGCCAACATGAGCTCAGCAGGCAACGAGACCGGCACTAGTCCTGCCCTTAGTGAGATAGACCTGCAGCAAGCCATAGCTCACCAGGGCGTAGTGATAGGGCAGCACGGCTCTTTGCTACAGAGTCTTGTGGAGAGTAACCGCGCGCTGATAGATCAGGTCTCCCAGCTCACGGGGAGGATTAGCACGCTAGCTGCCCATTCGGTTCCTGCTGCCGTTACGTCTATGGCCGCACCCGTTAGCAGTGATCCAGCTAATGCTAGTTTCGCGGCCAGCTATTCTACTCGTGAACCGCATGTGCCCGTTCCCGAGCGCTATGACGGCGACATTGGTTCCTGCCAGTCTTTTTTGACTCAGGTTTCGTTAGTCTTTGACTTACAGCCTCACTCTTACGCCGCGGATAGGGCCAGAGTAGCTTTCCTAGTTAGCCTCTTGTCAGGCCGAGCGAGAGAGTGGGGTACTGCGGTGTGGGAACGCCAGGAGGCGATCTGCGGCTCCTATACCGCTTTCACCGCCGAGATGAAGAAAGTGTTCAACCACCCGGTGCAGGGAAGAGATGCCAGTCACCGTCTTCTGTCCATGCGTCAGGGGAACCGGAGTGTGGCGGACTTCTCCATCGAGTTTCGCACTACAGCGGCGGGGAGCGGATGGAACGATGCAGCTCTGCGAGGAGCATTCTACGCAGCTCTGCAGGACGGCCTCAAGGATGAGCTGGCTACCCGAGATGACGTGCGCAGCCTGGATCAGCTCATTGACCTGGCCATCCGGATCGACAACCGAATCCGCGAGCGGCGGAGGGAAAGGACCCTCCGCTCGGAATCTCCACGGGCCCTTCCGTCGACCTGCCAGAGCCCTCCACCTTCTTCCCGAGTCGTTCCTGACCCTGAGCCCATGCAGCTGGGACGCAACCAGCTGTCCGCACAGGAGAGGCAACGCAGGCGAGACGCCGATACCTGCTTATACTGTGGGAAGACTGGTCACTACCTCGCTGCCTGTCCCCAGCGTACAGTAAAAGCACGGGCTCACCAGTAACTGGGGAGATACAGGTGAGCCATCTATCGTCGTCTTCCCCAAATCGGCTGCAGCTCGCCGCCTCCCTCTGCTGGCAATCCCAGTCTGTTCCTGTACAAGCCTTCATCGACTCTGGTGCCGAGGAGAACTTCCTGGACCTTCAGCTCGCCCGTCAGATGTGCATTCCTTTGGAGTCCCTGGAGCCCCCCCTGGAGGTCCGGGCCTTGAATGGACTCCATCTAGCCAAGGTACAGCAGAAAACTGTTCCTGTCACGTTGTTTCTGGCCGGCAATCATCGGGAGAAGACGACCTTTTTCGTTATAGATCACTCCAGTCCCCCCATGGTCCTGGGTTATTCCTGGCTTCGGGCGCACAACCCCCACATCGACTGGAGGAAAGAGGAAGTGGTATCCTGGGATCCCCGGTGCCATGAGACCTGTCTGCACTCAGCCCTGACCCCTGCTGACGCCACCAGCCCTGTTCCGGACGCCCCGGTAAAGTTGGACTCCGTCCCTCCCGAGTACCATGACCTCGCTCCGGTGTTCAGCAAGGAGAAAGCCTTGTCTTTGCCCCCTCATCGTCCCTACGACTGTGCCATTGAGCTCATTCCCGGAGCCACCTTACCCACCAGTCGGTTGTATAACCTCTCCAAACCGGAACAAGCGGCCATGGAGACCTACATCCGGGACTCCCTCGCTGCTGGCATCATCCGCCCGTCTTCGTCGCCTGTGGGAGCAGGATTCTTCTTCGTGGACAAGAAGGACAAGACCCTTCGGCCGTGCATCGACTTCCGTGGTCTCAACGACATCACCATCAAAAACACTTACCCCTTGCCACTCATCAACTCCGCCTTCACCTCCCTGCACGGAGCGTCCGTGTTCACCAAGCTGGACCTCCGCAACGCCTACCACCTCATCCGCATCCGCGAGGGGGACGAGTGGAAGACGGCATTCAACACGCCGCTGGGGCACTTCGAGTACCTGGTCATGCCCTTTGGACTCACGAATGCACCCGCCGTCTTCCAAAACCTTATCAACGATGTGCTCCGGGACATGATCAACCGGTTCGTATTCGTTTACCTAGATGACATCCTCATCTACTCGAGAGACGCCCAGGAACACACCCGCCATGTCCGCCAGGTCCTCGAGAGGCTACTGCAGAACCGACTCTTCGTGAAGGCCGAGAAATGTGAGTTCGGAGTACCTACCGTGTCCTTCTTGGGTTACATAATCTCAGCGGGGAAGTGAGAATGGACCCTCTGAAGCTGTCTGCTGTCAGGGACTGGCCCATTCCGGAGAATCGGAAGCAGCTGCAGCGTTTCCTTGGCTTCGCCAACTTCTACCGTCGCTTCATCCGGGACTACAGCAAGGTGGCAGCCCCACTCACCTCCCTCACTTCGGTCAAGCGGACTTTCTCCTGGACTCCTGAGGCAGACCAGGCCTTCCACTCTCTGAAACAACGCTTCACCTCCGCACCCATCCTGACGCAGCCTGATCCCCACTTGCAGTTCGTGGTGGAGGTGGATGCTTCGGACATTGGGGCAGGGGCGGTGCTGTCTCAACGTTCCCCCGCCGACAACAAGATGCACCCCTGTGCCTTTTTCTCTCGGCGGCTGTCCCCTGCCGAGAGGAATTATGACGTAGGCAATCGAGAGCTGCTAGCGGTGAAGCTAGCTCTGGAAGAATGGCGTCACTGGCTGGAGGGGGCGGAGCAGCCGTTCATCGTTTGGACCGACCACCGGAACCTGGAATACATCCGATCGGCTAAACGACTGAACGCCCGACAGGCCCGCTGGACGCTTTTCTTCGGCCGCTTCAATTTCACCATCACGTATCGGCCTGGGTCCAGGAACGTCAAGCCAGACGCATTGTCCCGCCAGTTTTCCTCCCAGGAGACCCCCGGCGAACCTGAACCCATTCTGCCCGGAACTTGTGTGGTGGCTTCTCTCACTTGGGAGATCGAGTCCGTGGTTCGCCGGGCCCAAGAACAGCACCCCGACCCAGGTAACGGTCCCACTAACCGCTTGTTTGTTCCTGATCCGGTTCGCTCTCAGGTCCTGAGCTGGGCGCACTCTTCACGGTTGACCTGCCATCCTGGGACTGCACGCACCGTGGAGGTCCTACGGCAGAAGTTCTGGTGGCCCACGCTGGAGAGGGATGCTAAGGAGTTCGTGGCCGCATGTTCCATCTGTGCCACCAGCAAGACCTCCAATCGGCCGAGTTCGGGGCTCCTCCAACCGCTGCCTATTCCTCATCGACCCTGGTCCCACATCGCTGTGGATTTTGTCACTGGGCTTCCCCCATCCCAAGGTAAAACTGCCATCCTAACCATTGTCGACCGGTTCTCCAAAGCCGCCCATTTTGTCCCCTTAGAAAAATTACCCTCTGCCAGGGAGACGGCTGATCATCTGGTGAACCACGTTTTCCGACTCCATGGGATACCTGCCGACATAGTGTCCGACCGGGGACCACAATTCACGTCGGAGGTTTGGAGAAATTTCTGCTCTGCATTGGGGGCCACAGTCAGTTTAACCTCTGGTTTTCACCCGCAGTCCAATGGTCAGACGGAGCGGACCAACCAATCACTGGAGACCTTCCTGCGATGTATGACCTCGGAGAACCCTTCCGCCTGGAGCAGCCTCCTCCCATGGGTCGAGTACGCGCACAACTCCTTGTCTAATGCTTCTACCGGGCTGTCTCCGTTTCAGTGTTCCTTGGGATACCAGCCGCCCATGTTCCCCTCCCAGGAACGGGAGATCTCCACCCCATCTCTCCAGACCTTTCTCAGGAGGTGTGAACGGGTCTGGAGGCGCTCGAGGGCCTCCCTGATAAGGGCTTCGCGGAGAATGGAGGGGCAAGCCAACCGTCACCGTTCTCCTGCCCCTGTCTACTCCCCGGGCCAAAGGGTTTGGCTCCGGGCTAAGGACTTACCTCTCCGGGTGGAATCTAAGAAGATGGCGCCCCGGTTCGTGGGGCCTTTTGTTATTGAGCGCATCATTAATCCCAGTGCGGTCCGCCTGAAGTTGCCATCCTCCATGAGGATCCACCCCACATTTCATGTCTCCCAAGTTAAACCTGTGAAGGAGAGCGCTCTGGCCCCCCCTGTCCGTCCCCCTCCACCACCCAGGATGGTGGACAATGCCCCAGCGTACACCGTGCGCCGCCTGCTGGATGTTCGTCGTCGGGGACGTGGTCTCCAATATCTTGTGGACTGGGAGGGATACGGTCCAGAGGAACGCTCCTGGATACCCAGACGCCAGATCCTGGACCCTGCCCTAATCCGGGAGTTTAACCGGAGGAGACCGGACCGGAGGATTCGTGCACCTGGAGGAGCACGTAGAGGGGGGGGTACTGTCACGCCCTCCACCTCTGCTGCCTGAGTGGCAGTCTCCTTTCCCCTTTTCCCTCTTCCCCTTCCCTCTCTCTCTTGCAGGTTGGCGTGAGCAAGGTGTGGGCAGCGAGGAGCACGGCAGGTGCAGCCACTTCCAATCAGCGGAGGAGGCACGCGTGTGATTGGATGATCAGCTCTCACTCTCCCGGTTATAACCACGCTCCACATGCTCCTCGATGCCAGACCGTCGTTTTTGCCTCAGTCAGTTGCCAACCTCTGCTCTTGTTCTGTCTGCTCCGTTTGCTCTGCACCTTCGCTTTTGCTAACGCTATTCCCTCTCCGCTTCCAGTTGGTTCCCCGCCTGCCATCCACGTGTGCCTCCTCCGGTTCAGCTTAACCACTGCCTCCACTCCGCCAGTAACCCAGCCACCGCCAGGATTCCAGTCGTGGATCGCCACCCCCACTCCCGGACCTCAGCTCACCATCCAGCCTGCCTGCCTGCCTGCCTGCCTTCGCTCCCACCTGCTCCGCTCACCTGCCCCGTCGTGCCCCCCTCTCCGTTCAGGTTCAGTAGCATTAGCATTAGCATTAGCGTTAGCCCGTCTGGCTCAGTTTCCCAGTGTCTTGGTTACTATCAGCTCGTTGGTTTTCGTAGCTCGCTTTCTGTTATTTGTTTGTTTTTCAGCTCGCCTTTTGCAGTTCGCTTTCTGTTGTTACCTTTAGTTAGTTTTCAGCATTCGCTCGCTTTTCGTTTCAGTTTTTGTTTATTAGTCTAGTTTCCTGCTGTGCAGTGATTTTCTGTTTTCCGTTGTCGCTAATAAACATTGTTATTTCGTATACCTGTGTGCCGTGTTTCTTTGCCTGCGCCTGAGTCTCTGCACCGTTCGTAACACATATGTAAGAAACTCTTCCTTGAAAATCATAGTGAATAAATGACGGAAAATTCTAGTGAATTGATAATAGTAAGTTTTGTAAATTCAAACAAAGACAAACCAAAAGAGAGAGAGTATTTTTGGTCAGATCATTCAACTTCCACGGTACGTTGTACATATTGCAGAATACATATTGACTCAGATAAACCAATAATTAGAACCTCAACAGTAATTCTATTAGAAGACGCTGAACAATTAATGTTTAGAATTGACTGTTTAAATATCCAGTAAAAGTACAAAATGGGAGGTAGTGAAAGTAAGGAATACACAAAAGAAATATTAGGATTACAAGTGTAACTAAAAACAGAAATCAGTCAAGAGAGAAAGGAACGAAAAAAGTTACAAAAGAAGACAGCAAATGTTATGAGCGTAGGCGTGAAGGCAGATGAGGAAACTCAGGCGAGTAAACCACGAGCCCGTGACCTTGACAGAGAAGGGAATGGTGAGGCAGCTGCAGAGCCTGCACCATAAGATAAGAGCGACAAACAGTTAGATTTAGAAAGAAGAAAAAAAAGAAAAAACAACTCAGATGGGGATGGAAATACAGTACCACCCCAGATAAAAAGACTCTGTATCCCATCCAAATGTTAGAAAAACATTAAGAAAAATACAGAGGTGACTATAATGGTGATACTGACACGTCAGAAAATGACTCAGACACCTCAGAATGCGACTACTGTAGTCCAACTCCTGGTCAGTACCCACTCGTGGAAGTAGCTAACCCACGATTTGGTATGGACCGTGGAGAAGGTCAAGGAGCCGACCCAGACAAAACTATACATGTTTATAGACCATGGAGTGCTCATGACCGTAAAAAAGCAACGCAAGATGCCAGCCACCCATCATCAGGACAGGGTGGAGCAGATGATTTTATAAGCAAAATGAGAGGGATTGCACAAAGTTACAGGCTGTAGAACAAGCAACCCATGCAGCAGATGTCATTAAACGCCAACAACAAGGCAATTATGTTAGCACCGAGAAGGCAGGTGTCATAGCATATCAAAGCAGACCACACCAATATCATGGCAGAGGCCGTGGACGTGGACGAGGACGTGGTGGCTATAGGCCCCAAGACAAGAGATACCAAGACTACGAATATCAAAGAAACAAAGATCGAAAAGAAAACAGGTGTTTTACTTGTCATAAACCTGGACACCTGGCAAAAGACTGCCCCAGTGAACAAAGAGCATGACTAGAAAAAACAGAGACAGAGAAATCAGTGAGCACTGAAGACTCAATAAAACACCACGGTCAAAACAAAAGGGAAGAAAACAATGAGCTACATTTAGACATACACAATCTGCTACAAATGAGTTCACAGGACACATCGCCAATGAGAAAACTAAGCTTTAATGGTAAAGATTTTAACTGTTTATGTGATACTGGAGCATGTACAACAGTACTCAGATATGCTCCCCCAAAAATGCAGTTATCAAACAAAACAGTTTGGGTAAAATCGGCATCAGGCCATGTAACTTCTCTTAGAATGACAAAACCAGTAAATATAGTGGATATCGAAACGGGAACGCATGTGCGTGTATCAATTCTAGTGGATCCTAGCTGTCCACTCAACCTATTAGGAAGAGACGTTATGGTCCCAATGAAAATGATTGTGAGACCCACAAAAGATGGAAAAATGAAAGCAGAAGTTGATCCACCAGAACATACCACAAATGCTTATCTGATAGCTGGAGAAGGAATTCCCCACTATTACTGGTCATTAGACATGACAGATCAAGACATGGCGAAATCACTGTTAGACCAGGCGATATCACAGCTCGCACTGATGATAGGCGGAATAGAAAATATAGAAGTTCTCAACCCAGACCAACTACATTGTACACTCAGATACAAACAGGACCCAGGTCCAGATCCACCCTATGATGACCAGGTCCATAAACTTAAAAACCCTACAACGATGTGCCTTAATCACATAATTGTATCTAAATCGGGTCAGTCATGTGTGTCAGTCACTCTAAATCCAAAACAACAAGCTGTCAACCGAAACCCGTATCCGCATGTATCTCTAACTAAACACAATGCCCAACAGTGGAAAAACATATACCAACTAGTTCTCAGAGAACAACAAGAAACGTTCTCATCACCTGATGAAACAGGTTGGCAGACAGGAAAACATAGTGGAATGCGGAGATTTGTTTTAAACACGTATGTCGCAGTGACACCACAGACACACATGGACGAAGCCTGACAGATAACAGTACACACCTATGTACTGACAGCAGAAGAGAAAGCTGATCTGCAAGACATACCAGATTCCCTATGGTCCAAAGGGGCTACAGATGTCGGCCTTATACTAAATTATCCTCCAGTAAAAGTCGAAACGAAGCATAATGCCTATCCGATAGTACGACAATACCCACTGTCAACTGAAGCAGAAAAAGGGATAGAACCAGTAATTGCAGACATGATCAAAGCAGGAATATTAGTGGAAACAAACAACCCTAAGTGTTTGACCCCAATTTTTCCCAGTTAAGAAAGCTACGAAAGGCTGGAGAATGATACAGGATTTGAGAGCCGTAAACGAAATAGTTGAAACAGAGCCAGTAGACGTAGCAAATCCACACACACTTATGAACAACATCTCACCCAAGGACAAATGGTTCACAGTAATAGACTTATCTAATGCATTCTTTTCTATCCCAGTCCACACAGACTCTCAAGGACTGTTTGCTTTTAGATACAAAAACAAGACTTACACTTACACTAGGTTACCTCAAGGGTTCACAAACAGCCCCACACTATATTCACAAGCATTACAGGCCTCCATGCAGAAGTGTGTGAGCCTGCGGAAGGGACAGTATTTGTTGTATGTTGATGACATTCTGGTCACAGGGCATGATAGAGAATCATGCATGACTAATACTAAAATAGTATTAAAACACTTGCAACAGGAGGGACACAAGGTCTCTCAAGAAAAAATTCAATACTGTAAGCAAAAGGTGAAGTATTTGGGACATATCATCACAGCAGAAGGCAAGCTTTTAGACCCAAAGAGACAATTAGTGGTGCAAAACACACCCCGACCAGAGACAAAGCAACAAATGATGTCCTTTTTGGGACTTTGCAATTACTGCAGAACCTGGATTCCGGGTTACACGAGCATTGTTCAACCGCTTCAGGAGGCCATATATGGAAAAAACATGGCGATGAAAGATAAAATCACCTGGACTACAGAACTGGAAGAAGCGTTCTGCAAACTAAAGTGTGCATTACAAACTCAGACTATGCTGCACCGTCCAAATTATGACTCACCATTTTTTCTGATGGTTACTAGTAAAAATGGCTACATGAGTGCAGCACTGACACAAAAAAAATTAGGAGATAAGCATAGGCCCCTGGCCTACTACTCTAAAAAGCTAGACCCTGTAGCGTCAGGACAACCATCCTGCGTACAGTTGGTCATGGCCGCAGCAGAAGCAGTAGAACAAAGCTCAGATATAGTGTTGACACATACACTAACAGTAATGAGTAGTTGCAATATCCCTCTAATATTGCTGCAAACACCTTTACCGTTTGTCACACATGCTAGGCTGCTCAGTCTCATAGCCACACTTATCTCACAGCCACATATCTCCTTTGCTGTGAGAAAAGGACTGCTTATACCATCATGTTTAGCAACAGCTGAGGATGGGTTACCACACGATTGTAAGGCCCATATAGAAGCAGAAACAAAACCACGTGTTGATGTTACAGCTACCCCAAAACCGGGTCAACACCATGTTTTTGTCGATGGTTCAGCAAGTAAAGACTCTCTAGGACGAAACAGAGTAGGTTATGCCATAACAACAGCTACATCTGTTTTAGAATCAGGCAAATTACCAACTTCCTACTCAGCTCAGACTGCAGAACTGCACGCTGTTACACAAGCATGTAAACTCATGGCAGGGAAACCACTATGTATTTGGACAGACAGTCAATACGTGCATGATTCAGTGCATTACTACGCACAGGTGTGGGCACGTAGAGGACTGACGTCCGCTGTTGGAAAGCCATTAACTCATAGTGGAAAAATGCTGGAACTCTTAGAGGCAGTCAAGTTACCCACATCGTTATCGTTGTGCAAATGTAAAGCACACCAAAAAGATGATTCAGAAGTAACCAAAGGCAACAACTTAGCAGATGTGACCGCGAAACAAGCGGCACAACAAGATGCAGACGATGATATTCTGTTGTTAGAACAAACTGACATAGACATGCAAATTCTTAAAGAATCACAAACATCAGCCTCAGTTGCAGAACAGAAATCTTGGAGGTGCCACAATTAAAGACGATATTTATTACATTGACAACAAACCAGTCCTACCTAAATCCCTACATGATGCCGCATGTTTAGTGAGCCATGGGAGTACCCATGTCTCAACAGGAGGGATGGTAACACATATTAACAAATACTACTATACTATAAATTTTAAAAAAAAACAACTTCAACAAGTTAACAAGTGCATGATATGCCTAAAACATAATTCTCAAGGAAACATGAGACCAAAACCAGATCATCCGTTTCATACCATACACATGGATTTCATAGAATTAAGCGAATCCAGAGAAGGAAGATATGCGCTAGTTATCATAGACGCGTATTCCAGTTGGGTAGAAATTTATCCACTAAGAAGAAATGATGCAGGAAGCGTCGCGAACACAGCTATGCACACACTTTTTCCCAACCTATGGAATCCCTAAAGTGATAAGATCAGATAATGGTACACATTTTGTAAATGAGATCATAACCACAGCAAGTCAAACCCTAGGAATAAAACTAAAAACCATTGTGCATATCACCCACAAAGTGCTGGTTTAGTAGAAAGAACTAATGGGACAATTAAGCAGAGACTCAGAAAAACAATGGAGCAAACTCAGAGACCATGGAATGAATGTGTATGCCTAGTAAAAATGTGGATGAGGATTACAAAAGGAGAAAAAGGCTTAACACCGTTTGAAATAGTGCATGGAAGGACATTTCCTATGCCCAATTTCAACACAGATCCTGTTAAGTCAGATAGAGAACACACATTAGCTGACTGTATGAGAGACACTTTACAAATGAGAGAAGTCCAAGATGTCAACGTAGTACCAACAGACTCTTTTTCATCTCCAAAATCTAGAATCGTGGTTGGAGATTGGATCCTGATTAAAGTACCACATAAAGCCAAATGGAATAGTCCTCGATGGGAAGGCCCGTATCAGGTACTTTTAACTACACCTACAGCAGTGAAGGTGGCAGAGAGAGCCACCTGGATACATTTGTCACATTGTAAATTAGTAACAGAAGCAGTCAAAGGAGCACTTAGTGACTCAGTCTAGAGTACTCACAGGACAGTTTACTGGTCACTTGACAGGACAAGCCTGCAAGGTCCGGGGACACAGGCCTAGCCTGGTACTGTGAGCTAGTGAAGAAACCAACGCGGATAGCCCCAAAGGGCTGGACCCGCCCTAAGTGTATCCTGCAGGTGACTGACTCGAGGGTGACAAAATGAGACTATTAGTGCTGGGAGCACTGACCCTACTGATGGGCCTGACGACAGCCCTGACCACATACTCGGGTGTAAGTCCACAATATTTCATAAACCGAACCAACCCCTGTTATGGCAACCAGGAGAAAAAACCCTAAATTAGGATCTGAACTTTATTATTGCTACAGGAAGTACAACTGCTACCAGTAATGTTAAACCTGCACCAACTGATACGGAAGCTCAAGCTACATATGTAATTCCTAAGGGAGAATTTAATATAGACTGGACACAACATACAGTAGATCATGAGGCAGCACATAATACATGGTACCAAGGTATTTTAAACGTTCTGCGAGAAGCAAAGGTAAATGAGTCATGCTATGCATGCACAATAATGCCACACACGGTTAGTCAATCATCTATGGTTAGACCACAAATTTATGCAACAGATGAAATAACATGTATGCTACATGGAATATTAAACCATGTTAAACCAAAATCAAATGGAACACTCGGTAAAACAAAGACACCTGATACTTTATTCCAAGACTGGTACAAAACTAATACCACAGGTAAACCTAAGTGTACGCAATTTAATGACCAACCTATTAGGATGAATCTCACTCTAAAATATGCTGAATCTTTGTATAGACCTGTGATGACTGTAGCACAGGAAGATGTTCCAAAAAACCTCTCAATATGTTTCACCCGCGACAACGACCGCACAGATAATATTAAGGTGGGACATAGTACAAACTGTAATATTACAATTCCAGCTACATGTGGATGGGTATGGAATATTACTAGATGCAATGTCTCCGGCATACCAGATAGAATTAAAATTGGAAACCTCACTATGATAGTACCACTTATTGTTCTCCTAATAGCATTATGTATTTGTACTAGCTGTATTGTTCCTATGATAAGATCATGTATAACTAAACTCGTTGCAGTACAAGT
Organism: Dascyllus trimaculatus; assembly: GCA_024666655.1. Classification (NCBI taxonomy): domain Eukaryota; kingdom Metazoa; phylum Chordata; class Actinopteri; family Pomacentridae; genus Dascyllus; species Dascyllus trimaculatus. Next base: position 20,387 of record JAMOIN010001531.1, read on the forward strand.
ACAAGCCTTAGCACAATATGAACCATTGCCTCTCCAAGATGACAGCTCTGACACGCAAGGAGGCGTAGACTCGTCATCGGATTCATCAGAAGATGAGGCAGAAGACTCTGTATAAACTGTGACTGATTATGTATGAATGAAGCTATAACTGAAAACTGAGAAGAGTAGTTATAGAACTGATAGAAATAATAACAGAAAGGCACAAGTTTATACATTTGTACATTATGTAAATAAGCTTCTATAATCATACCTTAATTTTGATTTATTGCTCAACTAACACTGTTTCTAACATGTGATCTTCTAAGTGACAACAGGAAGGAATGTTAGAAGAAAACTTAGATGTCACTTATCAGCTCACTCAAGATTTATTTAATAGGAGGAACCAGCGTAACTGATTCCTCACATATATGCTCCTCACATGTGTTCTTGCTCTCTGCTACTTCCTTACAACTGCTCCGAGCAGGGACCGCCCCTGCTCGGGTTTCTCTGTGTAACCCAGCTTTTGTATAAATAAAGGAACAAGGAACTGCTCAGCGCGACTCTGCCTTGGTAGATTGTACTGAGCAGGGTGCCCTTTGTACAAAGAATCTCTCTGTGTCTGACTCTATTGATTATTCTCCCAGCAGGTCATGAGGCGATCGGGGATCCTCTCCTGACAGAGTGGTTTGAACAGGCTCCCTTGGGGACTGGTTTGAACAGGCTCTGCTGGGGAGCCAGGCGGGCTGGGGGGCCCCGTGTGCTGTGCTGGGGAGCCCGGTGAGCTGGGCTGGGGAGCCCGGTGTGCTGGGCTGTGGTGCTGGGGAGCCGTGTAGACAGGCTCTGCTGGGGAGCGGAGTGAACAGGTTCTGCTGGGGAGCGGTGTGAACAGGCTCTGATGGAGAGCCAGGCGGGCTGTGGTGCTGGGGGGCCCCTTGTGTTGTGCTGGGGGGCCCGGTGAGTTGCGCTGGGGAGCCCGGTGTGCTTGGCTGAGCTGCTGGCGTGCCGTGTGGACAGGGTCTGCTGGGAAGCGGTGTGAAAAGGCTCTGATGGAGAGCCAGTTGGGCTGTGGTGCTGGGGGGCCCCCATGTGCTGTGCTCGGTAACCCGGTGAGCTGGGCTGCGGGGCCCGGTGTGCTGGGCTGAGCTGCTGGGGTGCCGTGTGGTCAGGGTCTGCTGGGAAGTGGTGTTAACAGGCTCTGATAGAGACGGGCGGGCTGTGGTGCTGGGGGCCCCCGTTTGCTGTGCTCGGTCGCCCGGTGAGCTGGGCTGCGGAGCCCGGTGTGCTGGGCTGAGCTGCTGGGGTGCCGTGTGTACAGGGTCTGCTGGGAAGCGGTGTGAAAAGACTCTGATGGAGAGCCAGGCGGGCTGTGGTGCTGGGGGGCCCCGTGTGCTGTGCTCGGAAGCCCGGTGAGCTGGGCTGCGGACCCCGGTGTGCTGGGCTGAGCTGCTGGGGTGCCGTGTGGACAGGTTCCTCTGGGGAGCGGTGTGAACAGGCTCTGATGTAGAGACAGGCGGGCTGTGGTGCTGGGGGGCCCCGTGTGCAGTGCTGGAGAGCCCGGTGAGCTGGGCTGTGGTGCTGGGGAGCCATGTGGACAGGCTCTGCTGGGGAGCGGTGTGAAATGGCTCTGATGGAGAGCCAGGCGGGCTGTGGTTCTGGGGGGCCCCGTGTGCTGTGCTGGGAGCCCGTTAAGCTGGGCTTCGGAGCCCGGTGTGTTGGGCGGTGGTGCTGGGGAGCCGTGTGCACAGGCTCTGCTGGGGAGTGGTTTGAACAGGGTCTGCTGGATTGCCAGGCGGGCTGTGGTACTGGGGGCCCCCGTGTGCTGTGCTGGGGAGCCCGGTGAGCTGGGCTTAGGAGCCCGGTGTGCTGGGCTATGGTGCTGGGGAGCCGTGTGGACAGGCTCTGTTGGGGAGCGGTTTAAACAGGCTGTGCCGGAGAGCCAGGCGGGCTGTGGTGCTGGGGGGCCCCGTGTGCTGTGCTGGGGAGCCCGTTGAGCTGGGCTGGGGAGCCCGGTGAGCTGGGCTGGGGAGCCCGGTGTACTGGGCTGTGCTGCTGGGGAGCCGTGTGGGCAGGCTCTGCTGCGGAGCGCTGTGACCAGGCTCTGATGTAGAGCCAGGTGGGCTGTGGTGCTGGGGGGTCCCGAGTGCTGTCCTGGGGAGACCGGTGAGCTGGGCTGGGGAGCCCGGTGTGCTGGGCTGTGGTGATGGGGAGCCGTGTAGTCAGGCTCTGCTGGGGAGCGGTGTGAACAGGCTCTGCTGGAGAGCCAGGCGGGCTGTTGTGCTGGGGAGCCGTGTAGACAGGCTCTGCTGTGGAAGGGTGTAAACAGGCTTTGTTGGAGAGCCAGGCGGGCTATGGTGCTGGGGGGCCCCGTGTGCTGTGTTGGGGAGCCCTGTGAGCTGGGCTGGGGAGCCCAGTGTGCTGGGCTGTGGTGCTGGGGAGCCCGGTGTGCTGGGCTGTCCTGCTGGGGAGCCGTGTGGACCGGCTCTGTTGGGGAGTGGTTTGAAAAGGCTCTGATGGAGAGCCAGGCGGGCTGTGGTGCTGGGGGCCCCCATGTGCTGTGCTGGGGAGCCCGTTGAGCTGGGCTGGGGAGCCCGGTGTGCTGGGCTGTTCTGCTGGGGAGCCGTGTGGACAGGCTCTGCTGGGGAGCGGTGTGAACAGGCTCTGATGGAAAGCCAGGCGGGCTGTGGTGTTGGGGGCCCCCGTGTGCTTTGCTGGGGAGCCTGGTGAGCTGGGCTGGGGAGCCCCGTGTGCTGGGCTGTGCTGCTGGGGAGGCGTGTGGACAGGCTGTGCTGGGGAGTGGTTTGAAAACAACTGCTGGAGAGCCAGGTGGGCTGTGGTTTTGGGGGCCCCCGTGTGATGTGCTGGGGAGCGGGGTGAGCTGGGCTGTGCTGCTGGGGAGCCGTGTGGACAGGCTCTGCTGGGGAGCGGTGTGAATAGGCTCTGCTGGAGAGCAGGGCGGGCTGTGGTGCTGGGGCCCCTCGTGTGCTGTGCTGGGGAGCCCGGTGTGCTGGGCTGTGGTGCTTGCGAACCGTGAAGACATGCTCTGCTGGAGAGCGGATTGAAGAGGCTCTGATGGAGAGCCAGGCGGGCTGTGGTGCTGGGGGCCCCCCTGTGCTGTGCTCGGGAGCCCGTTGAGCTGGGCTGGGGAGCCCGGTGTGCTGGGCTGTGGTGCTGGCGAAAAGTGTAGACTGGCTCTGCTGCGGAGCTGTGTGAACAGGCTCTGATGGAGAGCCAGGCGGGATGTGGTGCTGGGGGCCCCCGTGTGCGGAGCTGGGGGGCCCGGTGAGCTTGGTTGGCGAGCCCGGTGTGCTGGGCTGTGGTGCTGGCCAACCGTGTAGACAGGCTCTGCTTGGGGGCCCCGTGTGCTGTGCTGGGGAGCCCGTTGAGCCTGGCCGGGGAGCCCGGTGTGCTGGGCTGTGGTGCTGGGGAGCCGTGTGGACAGGCTCTGCTGGGGAGCGGTGTGAGCAGGCCATGATGGAGAGCCAGGCGGGATGTGGTGCTGGTGGCCCCCGTGTGCTGTGCTGGGGAGCCCGCTGTGCTAGGCTGTGCTGGTGGGGAGCCGTGTGGACAGGGACTGCTGGGAAGTGGTTTGAACAGGCTCTGCTGGGGAGCCAGGCGGGCTGTGGTGCTGGAGGCCCCCGTGTGCTGTAATGGGGAGCCCGGTTAGCTGGGCTGGGGAGACCGTTGTCCAGGGCTGTGCTGCTGGGGAGCCGTGTTGACAGGCTCTGCTGGGGAGCGGTGTGAATAGGCTCTGCTAGGGAGCGGTGTGAACAGGCTCTGCTGGAGAGCCAGGCGGGCTGTGGTGCTGGGGGGCCCCGTGTTCTGTGATGGGGAGCCCTGTGAACTGGGCTGTGCTGCTGGGGAGCCATGTGGACAGGCTCTGCTAGGGAGCGGTGTGAACAGGCTCTGTTGGAGAGCCAGGCGGGCTGTGGTGCTTGGGGGCCTCGTGTGCTGTGCTGGGGAGCCCGTTGAGATGGGCTGGGGAGCCCTGTGTTCTGGGCTGTGGTGCTGGGGAGCCGTGTGGACAGGCTGTGCTGGGGAGTGGTTTGAACAGGCTCTGCTGGAGAGCCAGTCGGGCTGTGTTGCTGGGGGCCCCCGTGTGCTGTGCTGGGGAGCCCGGTGAGCTGGGCTGGGGAGCCCGGTGTGCTGGGCTGTGGTGCTGGGTGGCCCCGTGTGCTGTGCTGCGGAGCCCGGTGAGATCGGCTGTGGAGCCTGGTGTGCTGCGCTGTGATGCCTGGGAGCCGTGTGGAAAGGCTGTGCTGGGGAGCGGTGTGAACAGGCTCTGATGGAGAACCAGGTGGGCTGTGGTGCTGGGGGGCCCCGTGTGCAGTGCTGGGGAGCCCGGTGAGATGGACTGGGGAGGCCAATGTGCTGGGCAGTGCTGCTGGGGAGCCGTGTGGACCGGCTCTGCTTGGGAGTGTTTTGAACAGGCTCTGCTGGAGAGCCAGGCGGGCCGTGGTGCTGGGGGCCCCCGTGTGCTGTGCTGGGGAACCCGGTGTTCTGGGCTGGGGAGCCCGGTGTGCTGGGCTGTTCTGCTGGGGAGCCGTGTAGACAGGCTCTGCTGGGGAGCGTTGTAAACAGGCTCTGCTGGAGAACCTGGCGGGCTGTGGTGCTGTGGGCCCCCGTGTGCTGTGCTGGGGAGCCCGGTGTGCTGGGCTGTGGTGCTGGGGAGCCGTGTGGACAGGCTCTGGTGGGGGGCGGTGTGAACAGGCTCTGCTGGAGAGCAAGGCGTGCTGTGTTGCTGAGGGCCCCCATGTGCAGGGGAGCCCGGTGAGCTGGGCTTGGGAGCCCGGTGTGCTGGGCTGTGGTGCTGGGTTGCCGTGTGGACAGGCTCCTCTGGGGTGTGGTTTCAACAGGCTCTGATGGAGAGCCAGGCGGGCTGTGGTGCTGGGCGGCCCCGTGTGCTGTGCTGGGGAGCCCGGTGTGCTGGGCTGGGGAGCCCCGTGTGCTGGGCTGTGGTGCTGGGGAGCCCGGTGTGCTGGGCTGTTCTGCTGGGGAACCGTGTGCTGTGCTGGGGAGCCCGGTGAGCTGGGCTGGGGAGGCCAGTGTGCTGGGCTGTGCTGCTGTGGAGCCGTGTGGACCGGCTCTGTTGGGGAGTGGTTTGAACAGGCTCTGATGGAGAGCCAGGCGGGCTGTGGTGCTGGGGGGCCCGGTGTGCTGTGCTGGGGAGCCCAGTGAGCTGGGCTGGGGAGCCCGGTGTGCTGGGCTGTGTTGCTGGGGAGCCGTGTAGACAGGCTCTGCTGGGGAGCGGTGTGAACAGGCTCTGATGGAGAGCCAGGCGGGCTGTGGTGCTCGGGGGCCCCGTGTGCTGTGCTGGGGAGCCCGTTGAGCTGGGCAGGGGAACCCGGTGTGCTGGGCTGTGGTGCTGGGGAGCCGTGTAGACAGGCTCTGCTGGGGAGCCATTCGGGCTGTGGTGCTGGGGGGCCCCGTCTGCTGTGCTGGGGAGCCCGGTGTGCTGGGCTGGGGAGCCCCGTGTGCTGGGCTGTGGTGCTGGGAAGGCCGGTGTGCTGGGCCTTGGTGATGGGGAGCCGTGTAGACAGGCTGTGCTGCGGAGCGGTGTGAATAGGCTCTGATGGAGAGCCAGGCGGGCTGTGGTGCTGGGGGCCCCCGTGTCCTGTGCTCGGTAGCCCGGTGTGCTGGGCTGCGGAGCCCAGTGTGCTGGGCTGAGCTGCTGGCGTGCCGTGTGGAGAGGGTCTGCTGCGAAGCGGTGTGAACAGGCTCTGATGGAGAGCCAGGCGGGCTGTGCTGCGGTGTGCGGGGCTGCTGGGGAGCCGTGTAGACAGGCTCTTCTGGTGAGCTTTGTGAAAAGGGTCTGATGGAGAGCCAGGCGGGCTGTGGTGCTGGGGGCCCACGTGTGCTGTGCTGGGGAGCCCGGTGAGCTGGGCTGGCCAGCCCGGTGTGCTTGGCTGTGCATCTGGGGAGCCGTGTGGTCAGGATCTGCTGGGGAGCGGTTTCAACAGGCTCTGCTGGAGAGCAAGGCGCGCTGTGTTGCTGGGGGCCCCCGTGTGCTGTGCTGGGGAGCCCGGTGAGCTGGGCTGGGGAGCCCGTTGTGCTTGGCTGTGCTGCTTGGGAGCCGTGTGGACAGGCTCTGCTGGGGAGTGGTTTGAAAAGGCTGTCTTAGGGACTGGTTTGAACAGGCTCTGCTGGGGAGCCAGGCGGGCTGTGGTGCAGGGGGGCCCCGTGTGCTGTGCTGGGGAGCCCGGTGAGATGGGCTGGGGAGCCCGGTGTGCTGGGCTGTGGTGCTGGGGAGCCGTGTAGACAGGCTCTGCTGGGGAGCGGAGTGAACAGGCTCTGCTGGGGAGCGGTGTGAACAGTCTCTGATGGAGAGCCAGGCGGGCTGTGGTGCTGGGGGCCCCCGTGTGCTGCGCTGGGGAGCCCGGTGTGCAGGGCTGTGCTGCTGGGGAGCCGTAGGGACAGTCCCTGCTGGGGATAGGTTTGAACAGGCTCTGATGGAGAGCCAGGCGGGCTGTGGTGTTGGGGGCCCCCGTGTGCTTTGCTGGGGAGCTTGGTGAGCTGGGCTGGGGAGCCCGGTGTGCTGGGCTGTGCTGCTGGGGAGGCGTGTGGACAGGCTGTGCTGGGGAGTGGTTAGAACAGGCTCTGCTGGAGAGCCAGGCGGGCTGTGGTGCTGGGGGCCCCCGTGTGCTGTGCTGGAAAGCCCCGTGTCCTAGGGTGTGCTGCTGGGGAGCCGTGTAGACCGGATCTGCTGTGGAGCGGTGTGATCAGTCTCTGATGGAAAGCCAGGCGGGCTGTGGTATTGGGGGCCCCCGTGTGCTGTGCTGGTGAGCCCGGTGAGCTGGGCTGGGGAGCCCGGTGTGCTGGGCTGTGCTGCTGGGTAGTCCTGTAGACAGGCTCTGCTGGGGAGCGGTGTGAACAGGCTCTGATGGAGAGCCAGGTGGGCTGTGGTGCTGGGGGGCCCCGTGTGATTTGCTGGGGAGCCCGGTGAGCTGGGCTGGGGAGGCCAGTGCGCTGGGCTGTGCTGTTGGGGAGCCGTGTTGACAGGATCTGCTGGGGAGCGGTTTGAACAGGCTCTGATGGAGAGCCAGGCGGGCTGTACTGCGGTGTGATGGGCTGTGCTGCTGGGGAGCCGTGTTGACAGGCTCTGCTGGGGAGCGGTGTGAAGAGGCTCTGCTCGAGAGCCAGGCGGGCTGTGGTGCTGGGGGGCCCCGTGTGCAGTGCTGGAGAGCCCGGTGAGCTGGGCTGTGGTGCTGCGGAGCCGTGTGGACAGGCTCTGCTGGGGAGCGGTGTGAAAAGGCTCTGATGGAGACCCAGGCGGGCTGTGGTGCTGGGGGGCCCCGTGTGCTGTGCTGGGGAGCCCGTTGAGCTGGCCTCGGGAGCCCGGTGTGCTGGGCTGTGCTGCTGGGGAGCCGTGTAGACAATCTCTGCTGGGGAGCGGTGTGAACAGGCTCTGATGGAGAGCCAGGCGGGCTGTGGTGCTGGGGGCGTCGTGTGCTGTGCTGGGGAGCCCGTTGAGCTGGGCTGTGGTGCTGGGGAGCCGTGTGGACAGGCTCTGCTGGGGAGCGGTGTGAACAGGCTCTGCTGGAGAGCCAGGGGGGCTGTGGTGCTGGGGAGCCCGGTGAGCTGGGCTGGGGAGCCCGGTGTGCTGGGCTGTTATGTTGGGGAGCCGTGTGGACAGGCTCTGCTGGGGAGCGGTGTGAAAAGGCTCTGCTGGAGAGCCAGGGGGGCTGTGGTGCTGGGGGGCCCCGTGTGCTGTGCTCAGGATCCCGTTGAGCTTGGCTGGGAAGCCCGGTGTGCTGGGCTGTGGTGCAGGGGAGCAGTGTAGACAGGCTCTGCTGTGGAGTGGTTTGAACAGGCTCTGATGCAGAGCCAGGCAGGCTGTATTGCTGGGGGGCCCCGTGTGCGGTGCTGGGGAGGCCGGTGTGCTGGACTGTGGTGCTGGTGAGCCGTGTGGACAGGCTCTGCTGGGGAGCCATTCGGGCTGTGGTGCTGGGGGGCCCCCAATGCTGTGCTGGGGAGCCCGGTGTGCTGGGCTGGGGAGCCCCGTGTGCTGGGCTTTGGTGATGGGGAGCCGTGTAGACAGGCTCTGCTGCGGAGCGGTGTGAACAGTCTCTGATGGAGAGCCAGGCGGGCTGTGGTGCTGGGGGTCCCCGTGTGCTGTGCTGGGGAGCCCGGTTTGCTGGGCTGTGGTGCTGGGGAGCCGTGTGGACAGGCTCTGCTGGGGAGCCGTGTGGACAGGCTCTGCTGGGGAGCGGTGTGAAAAGGCTCTGATGGAGAGCCAGGCGGGCTGTGGTTCTGGGGGGCCCCACGTGCTGTGTTGGGGAGCCCGGTGAGCTTGGCTGGGGAGCCCGGTGTTCTGGGCTGTGGTGCTGGGGAGTTGTGTTGACAGGCTCTGCTCGGAGCGGTGTAAACAGGCTCTGCTGGAGAGCCAGGCGGGCTGTGCTGCGGTGTGCTGGGCTGTGCTGCTGGGGAGCCTGTAGACAGGTTCTGGTGGGGATTGGTTTGAACAGGCTCTGCTGGAGAGCCAGGCGGGCTGTGGTGCTGGGGGCCCCCGTGTGCTGTGCTGGGGAGCCCGGTGAGCTGGGCTGGGGAGCCCGGTGTGCTGGGCTGTTGTGCTGGGGAGCCGTGTAGACAGGCTCTGCTGGGGAGCGGTGTGAACAGGCTCCGATGGAAATCCAGGGGTGCTGTGGTGTTGGGGGCCCCCGTGTGCTGTGCTGGGGAGTCCGGTGAGCTGGCTGGGGAGCCCGGTGTGCTGGGCTGGGGAGTCCGGTGTGCTGGGCTGTGCTGCTGGGGAGGCGTGTGGACAGGCTCTGCTGGGGAGTGGTTTGAACATGCTCTGCTGGAGAGCCAGGCGGGCTGTGGTGCTGGGGGGCCCCGTGTGCTGGGCTGTGGAGTCCGGTGAGCTGGGCTGGGGAGCCCGGTGTGCTGGGCTGTGGTGCTGGGGAGCCGTGTAGAAAGGCTCTGCTGCGGAGCGGTATGAACAGGCTCTGATGGAGAGCCAGGCGGGCTGTGGTGTTGGGGGCGCCCGTGTGCTGTTTTGGGGGGCCCGGTGAGCTGGGCTGGGGAGCCCGGTGTGCTGGGCTGTGGTGCTGGGGAGCCGTGTAGACAGGCTCTGCTGGGGAGCGGTGTGAACAGGCTCTGCTGGGGAGCGGTGTGAACAGGCTCTGCTGGAGAGCCAGGCGGGCTGTGGTGCTGGGGGCCCCCGTGTGCTGTGCTGGGGAGACCGGTGAGCTCGGTTGAGGAGCCCGGTGTGCTGGGCTGTGGTGCTGGGGGGCCCCGTGTGCTGGGCTGGGGAGCCCGGTGTGCTGGGCTGTGGTGCTGGTCTAACGCTTTTTGGGCTGGCGGTTGACTACGGCTACCAGAGCGGCTACAGAAGACTGTTCTTTTAAGGAGCCTGAATTTTTGAATGAACACCAAGGCAGCAGTGTAGTTGAGTGTGTGTATTTACAAAAAAATAAATTTACAAAAACCAACCAATACAACCAATATACAATTCCAGTAAGGGGGAAAAAAATTGTCCACAATAAATCAAAGGTTCATGTCAAATCCTTTAAATCCAAGCAGGTTTGTCCATAGGGTGTGAGTTTCTGACTTGTCCTACCAGTAGTGGGTCTAGCTCGCCATTGGAGTTGAGAGGTATGAATGAAAGTCCATCAGGAAGAACTCCAAAATTTATCCGGGGTAAAAAAAACCTGACCTGGAAGGTCAAAAATACACATAAGTACTGCATTTCAAATAGTCAAGTCAGTATCAAAATAAAATCAATGTATGCATAAACATACAAGCTAAATAAAATGCATTCAAATACATACATACATTAATTTTTTAATTAATTAATTGTCACTAATAAATTAAAGTTACAATAATACCAAAAAAAATAACACCTTAATCTAGTACAGCAGTACCACATCAATATTCATAATCAAAATCAACATCAAAGTCAACCTTTTGTAATTTATCAAACTATTCAATATTGAATTTCAACTTTTTAAAACAGGGTTTCAATTATTGCGCAATATTTATTCATTCAAATCCGTAGCTACGTTTACATCAAAGCAAATGGTGACCAAACCTCATAGCCTTTGTAGCGCCAATCACAAAAAGTAATGGAACTGCTCGAAACAAAAATAACGCTCCAAATTACCTGAGCGAGTAATTAAAATAGCATAACACATACAATTCGGCTGTTTCCATTTTAAACAAAAATCATCGGTTACCTTTAAAATGAATATTAAAGCTTCGCTTCAACGCTCGGCCGACAGGAAATCTGCGGAGTTCCCCTGACGGAGTATTGAACAGGATTTGGTCAATGCCGATTCTAGCAAAACAGTGTGTAAATAACAGTTCTATGGTTTCATTACTTGAAACTTGTCGGTAATCTGAAATTTGTCAGGAAAGAACTCACCTTTGACTGGCATTGATTGATTTTCCGATGATCATTAATTCGGTCAATTTTTTGTGACGCTGATGCATGCCACAGCCACAGTGGAGACGGAGAAGAAGTGAACCCTTGTGACCCCTAATTTATAAGAAGTTTAGAAAGGGCCCGCAAAATGAATAAATAAATAAATAAATAACTAAATGTGGGTTACAGGTTCCCCCCCTAAACTCATGTACGGCCTCGTACATGCAGGTGGCTGGCAGCGTACAGGATCTTCACAAGGAGCAGTGATCAGAGGAGTCTCCTCAAGTTGTAATGCAGAGGTAAACATAGTGCTGAGCCCTTGAAACAGAGACTGAATACTCTGCAGGAACGGATGCCCAGGCTTGGAATACTGCAGGCGAGTGGGAGGCCGTCGTATTCTAGCAGGGCGTCGGGCTGGCAGTTCAGATTCTGGGCTGGAGAGTTCAGGTGCAGTGGATGGTTCCAAATCACTTGAGATGCTGACTGGTTCTGGAGAGACTTCAGGTTCTGGCTGAGAGGAGGCGTTTTCCTCTGGTGGGTCCGAGTCAACAGCAGGATCCGAGTCAATTTCCTCTGGGTGTTCTGCATCCTCATCCAGCTCAATCGATTCAAGTTCAGGTTCAAGATCAGCAATGGGTTTGGGTTCCGACTCCATTCCCCCTTCAACTCCAACAGGTTTCTCTTCAGTAACGTGCTGTGGACGCTGGCCAGGCGGAACCACAGGAACAACTGCAGGCACTGGAACAGGTAAGTCAATGACAGTTGTGAATCGGGCAGGATTGGAACCAAAGTTATCAGGTAAATGAGGTGTAAAGAATTCTTGCAGATCAGGGTCTTCAGGATCGGGAAGGTCTGAGCTTCCTGAAGTCACTGGAGTCGATGACGTCATTGATGTTGGTTTCGGTTTGTCTGAGTTGCTGGCTGGTGACAAGTAGCCACAAGGCAGCAGCAGATCACGGTGGAGGGTTCTGATGGGACTGTCTTTGGTTTCTGGCTTGACTGTGTACACTGGAAGAGTACCGGCTTTCTTCTGGACGATATACACATCTGGCTCCCATCGGTCTGCGATCTTGTGCTTACCTCGTAGTCTGACATTTCTGACCAGAACTCTATCTCCAACAGAGAGATCTGAGGCAGTGACTTGCTTGTCGAATCTGAGCTTGTTCCGCCCCATAACCTTTGCTGAGTTCTCAGTTGCAATCTTGTAACTTTCTTCAAGATGTGACTTTAGTTTTTCAACATACTGTGAATGAGATGTAGACATTTTCTTTGACACAGGAAGTCCAAAAGCAAGATCAACAGGAAGGCGTGGTTGTCGACCAAACATCAGTTCATATGGTGAGTAACCAGTGACGTCATTTCGAGTACAGTTGTAGGCGTGTACCAGTGGCTTGATGAAATCTCTCCAGTGAGCTTTGTCTTGTTCTTGTAGAGTGCCCAACATGTTCAGGAGTGTTCGGTTGAACCGTTCGACAGGGTTGCCACGTGGATGGTAAGGTGTGGTCCTGATTTTGTGGATTCCAGCCATCTGACAGAGCTCTTTGATGGTGTACGATTCAAAGTCACGCCCTTGATCACTGTGGAGTCGCTCTGGTATTCCATAGTGGACCAGGTTATTGTCCCATAGGGCTTTTGCCACTGTCTTGGCTTTTTGATTCGGGGTTGGCACGGCTACGGCGTACTTTGTGAAGTGATCCGTAATGACAAGAACATCTTTGGTGTTACTCCCATCTGGTTCCAGTGACAAGAAATCCATGCAGACGAGCTCGAGCGGTCGTGATGTTTTAATGTTGATAAGAGGTGCAGCTTTTTCTGGTTGTGCTTTCCTCCGGATGCATCTCTCACATGTCTTCACTTTATGGCAGACATCTGCTGACATTCGTGGCCAGAAGAACCGTGATCTGACAAGATCCAGTGTTCTCTCTGTGCCCAAATGACCCATTTGATCATGCAGCTGGAAGAGGACCTCAGACCGACACTCCTCTGGAAGGACGAGTTGGTAAGTAGGCTCACCTCCGATGTTCCTCCTCCTAACGAGAACATTATTATGGAGCTCCAGACGTGTAAGCTCTCGCAGGAGTAATGGCAGATCAGGGAGATGTTCCCGCAGAGATGGTGGCAGAGTTTCTCCTCTCTCCAGTTGGGCAATGACATGCTGGATGACTGGATCAGCTTGCTGTTTAGCGGCAATCTCAGCATCAGAGAAGGATGGCACAACAGGTGAAGAGAACTGCAGATCATTTACAAAACTGTCCGGCAGGCTGTCAGTGTTGATGGAAAGCGTTTGCACAAGAGCAGCGACTTGATCACAGGCAGGTGAGCTGTACACCAGTTGTCTGTCACATACTGCTTGGACCGAGTGCTGGTCAATAGATACACAGGTTGGGTCTTCCAGATGTTGTTCTGTGAATCTCAGTATTCTCTCTCTTTCCTTTTGAAACATGGCGTCCTCCATTTGCTCAGTGTGGGGTCGCCGAGAGAGTCCATCGGCATCAGCGTTCAACTTCCCAGCTTGGTAGATGATCTTAAAGGTGAAAGTTGAAAGAGCTGAAAGCCACCTGTAGCTTGTAGCATCTAATTTTGCAGAAGTTAGCAAATATGTTAATGGATTGCTGTCTGTGACCACAGTGAAAATAGATCCATACAAATAGTCATGGAACTTCTCGGTCACTGCCCATTTGAGCGCCAAAAACTCGAGTTTATGGGCAGAGTATCGACTTTCACTGTGTGACAGGCCTCTGCTGGCGTATGCAACCACTCTGTTTCGTCCATCATGTTCTTGGTATAAAACAGCGCCAAGACCAGTAGAGCTAGCATCCGTGTGCAGGACGTAGGGTTTTCTTGGATCTGCAAAAGCGAGGACTGGGGCTGTAGTGAGCTTCTGAATGATCTCTTCAAAGGCTTGCTGGCAAGCAGGAGTCCAACGAGCAGCAAAAGGTTCTTTTGGGTTCAGGTAGTGCTGTGCTCTGCCCCCATTCTTGGACCTTTTCTGGCTGGGTGAATATGCAGATGTTAACTCATTGAGGGGTCTGGCAATTGAGGAGTACCCCTGCACGAACCGCCGGTAATACCCTGAGAATCCAAGGAATGACCTGAGCTCTTTAAGATTTTGAGGGACTGGCCAAGTTGTTAAAGTGGCAATCTTGTCTGGGTCTGTTTCCACACCATCCCTCGAAACCACATGCCCAAGGTAGCGAACAGATGTTTGAAAGAAGACACATTTCTCGACTGATAGCTTCAATCCAAACTCCTTCAGGCGTTGGAGGACTTTCATCAGCCGTTCCTCATGTTCCTCCAGAGTTGGTGCAAACACTATGAGATCGTCTATGAACACGAGTGCTTCTTTCAGGTTCATATCTCCCATGCACCGTTCCATGAGACGTTGGAATGTACTGGGAGCATTAGTCACCCCTTGAGGCATGCGGTTGAATTCATAAAATCCATGAGGACATACGAATGCGGTTTTACTCTTGTCACTTTCCTCCATCTCTATCTGGTAGTACCCAGATTTCAGATCCAATGTCGAGAACCATGTGGAGCCAGAGAGTGCCGAAAAGGTGTCCTCTAGTTTTGGTAACGCATACGCATCCCTGATGGTCTGTGCGTTCAACCTCCTGTAATCGATACAGAGCCTCACTGTGCCATTTTTCTTTCGCACCACAACTATGGGAGAAGCAAAAGGTGAACTGGATTCCCGTATAACACCAGATTGCAACAGTTCTTGAATGTGCAGGCGAACAGCATCCACATCTTGAGGGTGTATCGGTCTTGGTCGTTGCTTGAAAGCAGTTGGGTCAGACAGTTTGATTTCATGCTTGACCTTATCCGTGCGACCAAAATCAAGATCGTGCTTGGCAAACACTTCTGGGATACTGTCGAGCATGGTAGTTACACGTTGCTTCCATTCCATTGAGAGTGGTGAATCTCCAAAGTTGTAGTTCAACTTGGTCTGATTTGGCTCTGTAGAGGCAGAAGGTTGAGGCACTCTTTGCTCTTCATGGAGGATGGTCTGAATGGCACTTAACTCGGCAATGGCTGCTCTGGCAGGAATTACAATGTCATGGTCAGAGTCATTAGTAATTACCACTGGCAGAGGGCCAGGTTGGATAGGAGGTAAATTAACAAGAGCAGATTTTACCATTAAACCACCGGGCAGGGAGAAGGATGTCGGGTGTTGAATGACCACTTCTTTCACACCTTGCAGAAAGGGACAGATAGCAAGAGCGTCCAGCACAACAGTCATCCGAGCAGGAATAGTCTGTGGGATAGTGGACTGCATCTTGACAATGCCATGGTAATCATCAGTGGTTAACCTGCGTCGTATCTCCAAAATCTTGTGCACTGCTCTGTATCCAAATGGCACAGGATGAAAATCAGACTGTGACTGACAGTGCTGGTCGTAGACGACATCTAGAGTGTTGGTGCCAATCAAAACAGAGGGCTGTGAAGGTCGCAGGTCAGGAATAACCAAGGCAAGGGTGTCAATGTCCATTTCTTCTCCTATGAACTCCGGCGGAAAAGTCAGACTGAGTTCCACATATCCGATGTATGGCACGCGCTGCCCATTTGCGCCCTCTACCTCCAGAAGATCATTTAATGGCTTTATTTCATGGTCTGACAGGTAGGTGTTGTAGAAAGAATGTGAAACTGTGGTGACTTAGGAACCTGTGTCGAAAAGGCAATGGAAGTTGGTGCCTTTAATTTTTGCTTCACCGGTGCTTCTTGTACCCACTAGTCCCTTTGGCAATGGGGGTTGTGGTGATAGGTGCTTGGTGTGGGGACACTCATGGATCGCAGCTCCCACTTGTCCCTCCGTAGAAGCTGCTTCTAGTTTGATGGCTTCTTGTTTTCCCAGGTTTGCTGCTGGCGTCTTAGCTGGCGGCGTTTTTCTTCGACCAGGCTAGGCTTCGACTGAGTGGAACAGTTGGGAGAGATGTGGCCATCTTGTCCGCACTTGAAACAAAACCAGGGCTTTGGCTTGCTGGTTGCGTGGCCAGATTTTGGTTTTTGCTTATTCTGCTGATGCTCCTGTTTAGCAGAGGTGGAATTCTTTGACAGCAGGGCGGACATTTGGCTCTGAAGTTTCAACATTTGCTTCCTCAGGTCTTCAATAGCACTTACATCTGAGGAATGGCCACATGAACATGCACTGGTGCTCTGAGTTTGAAGGTTAGCACGGTGCTTGACCGTTGGGATGTGCTTCTTCATCAGTGTTTCTTTTGCTAACTGCCTGTCTTCTTCTGTTCTCAGCATGAATAACAGTTCTGAGAACAGTGGGGGTTGGTCTTTTTTCTGTTCTAATTGTAGTTTGTTTATGACTGTGTTGTCCCAGCAACCTCTGCAAAATTGCTTTAGCAGGTATTTGTTTGTTTCAACTGCTGGAACCCCACCGCGCTTCACCACTGTGCTGAGAGTAAGCTGGAGCCTCTGCAGATATGCAGATGGTCGTTCCCCATGGTCTTGAAGAGTATTAAGAAATTTGGCAAATAACTCTTCTCCTTCTTCAACAGTGGCATAAGCAGAATCAAGAACATGCAGAAAAGTAGCAGGCAATGCATTAGGTCCCAAACTCTTCACCAGGTCAGTAGCTGGGGGAAGCAAGCTTTCCAGAATACGTCTTGTGATATGTACTGGTGCAAGGCTTGGATCTGCATTCAAAAGCTCAATTTGAGACCTCCAAGAATCATAATCTGCTTCATGTTGTGGTTTTGGAAGCTTCCCTGAGAAGGTGCGTAGTCGGAGTGGAGACAGAGGTTGTATATTTACATCATCTCTGCGCACTATATGTTCAACTACAATTCTCTGTACCTCAGGGGGGTTCAAGTCATTTCCAGAGAGCGAAATTCTCGGTCCTAGATTTACAGATGGATTTGGCTGAGGTTGAGGCTCTTGCTGGTCAGTGGAGGAATGACCCGCTTGCTGTGAGGATATTCCCTCAACAGTGTCCTCCTCTTCATACTCACCTTCAGGCTCTCCTCCAGCAGCCGCCATTCCCAAATGTGCACTTACTTGGTCAAAGATTCCCTTCAAAACGCTGTCCAAGGACTGGCCACTCTGCCGGGAAAGACGCCTCAGTACTTGGAGGTAGTCAAGGGAAGGGGTAGACTCCACTCTGACTGTGGCAGCATGGTCACTCGGAATTAATGAAACAACATATTCAACGTCTGCAGCTACACGAGATGTGTAAGTATATGGCAAATGCGGTTTTAGCTGTGCCAAAGCGGCAGCATTAATAAATTCGACGGCCAGGTTTGTGTAAAATGGACTTTCACGGTCTGTAACAGTAAACGATGCTTTAATTTCACCGTAACTACGTAGATGATCAATAATCTCTTTTTCAGTTTGAGTGTTTGTTACACCAGTAATGATAACAGAATGAGAAACATTGACACCAGTTTCTTCAAAGAGATCCATATTTCAACTCACCCCTTTTTTTTTTTTTTAAATACAACACATTGGTAAGTACACACACACACAAAACCATCCACAATACAGGCTCCTGGCTAGCTCGCCACAGATGTAACGCTTTTTGGGCTGGCGGTTGACTACGGCTACCAGAGCGGCTACAGAAGACTGTTCTTTTAAGGAGCCTGAATTTTTGAATGAACACCAAGGCAGCAGTGTAGTTGAGTGTGTGTATTTACAAAAAAATAAATTTACAAAAACCAACCAATACAACCAATATACAATTCCAGTAAGGGGGGAAAAAAATTGTCCACAATAAATCAAAGGTTCATGTCAAATCCTTTAAATCCAAGCAGGTTTGTCCATAGGGTGTGAGTTTTTGTGACTTGTCCTACCAGTAGTGGGTCTAGCTCGCCATTGGAGTTGAGAGGTATGAATGAAAGTCCATCAGGAAGAACTCCAAAATTTATCCGGGGTAAAAAAAACCTGACCTGGAAGGTCAAAAATACACATAAGTACTGCATTTCAAATAGTCAAGTCAGTATCAAAATAAAATCAATGTATGCATAAACATACAAGCTAAATAAAATGCATTCAAATACATACATACATTAATTTTTTAATTAATTAATTGTCACAAATAAATTAAAGTTACAATAGTAACAAAAAAATAACACCTTAATCTAGTACAGCAGTACCACATCAATATTCATAATCAAAATCAACATCAAAGTCAACCTTTTGTAATTTATCAAACTATTCAATATTGAATTTCAACTTTTTAAAACAGGGTTTCAATTATTGCGCAATATTTATTCATTCAAATCCGTAGCTACGTTTACATCAAAGCAAATGGTGACCAAACCTCGTAGCCTTTGTAGCGCCAATCACAAAAAGTAATGGAACTGCTCGAAACAAAAATAACTCTCCAAATTACCTGAGCGAGTAATTAAAATAGCATAACACATACAATTCGGCTGTTTCCATTTTAAACAAAAATCATCGGTTACCTTTAAAACGAATATTAAAGCTTCGCTTCAACGCTCGGCCGACAGGAAATCTGCGGAGTTCCCCCGACGGAGTATTGAACAGGATTTGGTCAATGCCGATTCTAGCAAAACAGTGTATAAATAACAGTTCTATGGTTTCATTACTTGAAACTTGTCGGTAATCTGAAATTTGTCGGGAAAGAACTCACCTTTGACTGGCATTGATTGATTTTCCGATGATCATTAATTCGGTCAATTTTTTGTGACGCTGATGCACGCCACAGCCACAGTGGAGACGGAGAGGAAGTGAACCCTTGTGACCCCTAATTTATAGGAAGTTTAGAAAGGGTCCGCAAAATGAATAAATAAATAAATAAATAACTAAACGTGGGTTACACTGGGGAGCCATGTGGACAGGCTCTGCTGGGGAGTGGGTTGAACAGGCTCTGCTGGAGAGAAAGGCGGGCTGTGGTGCTGGGGGCCCCCGTGTGCTGTGCTGGGGAGCCCGGTGAGCTGGGCTGGGGAGCCCGGTGTGCTGGGCTGTGCTGCTGGGGAGCCGTGTGGACAGGCTCTGCTGGGGAGTGGTTTGAAGAGGATCTGCTGGAGAGCCAGGCGGGCTGTGGTGCTGGGGGCCCCCGTGTGCTGTGCTGGGGAGCCCGGTGAGCTGGGCTGGGGAGCCCGGTGAGCTGGGCTGTGCTGCTGGGGAGCCCTGTGGACAGGCTGTGCTGGGGAGTGGTTTGAACAGGCTCTGCTGGAGAGCAACGCGGGCTGTGGTGCTGGGGGCCCCCGTGTGCTGTGCTGGGGAGCCCGGTGAGCTGGGCTGGGGAGTCCGGTGTGCTGGGCTGTGGTGCTGGGGAGCCGTGTAGACAGGCTGTTCTGGGGAGCGGTGTCAACAGGCTCTGATGGAGAGCCAGGCGGGCTTTGGTGCAGGGGGCCCCTGTGTGCTGTGCTGGGGAGCCCGGTGAGCTGGGCTGAGGAGCCCGGTGTGCTGGGCTGTGCTGCTGGTTAGCCGTGTGGACAGGCTCTGCTGGGGAGCGGTTTGAACAGGCTCTGATGGAAATCCAGGTGTGCTGTGGTGTTTGGGGGCCCCCATGTGCTGTGCTGGGGAGCCCGGTGTGCTGTGCTGGGGAGCCCGGTGAGCTGGGCTGGGGAGTCCGGTGTGCTGGGCTGTGCTGATGGGGAGCCGTGTGGACAGGCTCTGCTGGGGAGTGATTTGAACAGGCTCTGCTGGAGAGCCAGGCGGGCTGTGGTGCTGGGGGGCCCCGTGTGCTGTGCTGGGGAGCGCGTTGAGCTGGGCTGGGGAGCCCGGTGTGCTGGGCTGTGGTGCTGGGGAGCCATGTAGACAGGCTCTGCTGGGGAGCGGTGTGAACAAGCTCTGCTGGAGAGCCGGGCGGGCTGTGGTTCTGGGGGCCCCCGTGTGCTGTGCTGGGGAGCCCGGTGTTCTGGGCTGTACTGCTGGGGAGCCGTGTAGACAGGCTCTGCTGGGGAGCGGTGTGAACAGGCTCTGATGGAGAACCAGGCGCGCTGTGGTGATGGGGGCCCCCGTGTGCTGTGCTGGGGAGCCCGGTGAGCTGGGCTGGGGAGCCCGGTGTTCTGGGCTGTGCTGCTGGGGAGCCCTGTGGACAGGCTGTGCTGGGGAGTGGTTTGAACAGGCTATGCTGGAGAGCAACGCGGGCTGTGGTGCTGGGGGCCCCCGTGTGCTGTGCTGGGGAGCCCGGTGAGCTGGGCTGGGGAGCCCGGTGTGCTGGGCTGTGGTGCTGGGGAGCCGTGTAGACAGGCTGTTCTGGGGAGCGGTGTCAACAGGCTCTGATGGAGAGCCAGGCGGGCTTTGGTGCAGGGTGCCCCCGTGTGCTGTGCTGGGGAGCCCGGTGAGCTGGGCTGAGGAGCCCGGTGTGCTGGGCTGTGCTGCTGGTTAGCCGTGTGGACAGGCTCTGCTGGGGAGCGCTTTGAACAGGCTCTGCTGGAGAGCCTGGCGGGCTGTGGTGCTGGGGGGCCCCGTGTGCTGTGCTGGGGGCCCCCGTGTGCTGTGCTGGGGAGCCGGGTGTGCTGGGCTGTGCTGCTAGGGAGCCGTGTGGACAGGCTCTGCTGGGGAGCGGTGTGAACAGGCACTGATGGAGAACCCGGCGCGCTGTGGTGCTGGGGGCCCCCGTATGCTGGGCTGGGGAGCCCGGTGTGCTGGGCTGTGCTGCTGGGGAGCCGTGTGGACAGGCTGTGCTTGGGAGTGGTTTGAACAGGCTCTGCTGGAGAGCCACGCAGGCCGTGGTGCTGGGGGCCCCCATGTGCTGGGCTGGGGGGCCCGGTGTGCTGGGCTGTGCTGCTGGGGAGCCGTGTGGACA
This sequence comes from Dascyllus trimaculatus, assembly GCA_024666655.1. NCBI lineage: Eukaryota > Metazoa > Chordata > Actinopteri > Pomacentridae > Dascyllus > Dascyllus trimaculatus. The sequence goes on from JAMOIN010001531.1 coordinate 40,453, forward strand.
GGCTCTGCTGGGGAGCGGTGTGACCAGGCTCTGATGGAGAGCCAGGCGGGCTTTGCTGCTGGGGAGCCGTGTGGACAGGATCTGCTGGGGAGCGGTTTGAACAGGCTCTGATGGAGAGCCAGGCGGGCTGTGCTGCGGTGTGCTGGGCTGTGCTGCTGGGGAGCCGTGTAGACAGGCTCTGCTGGGGAGCCATTCGGGCTGTGATGCTGGGGGGCCCCGTGTGCTGTGCTGGGGAGCCCGGTGAGCTGGGCTGGGGAGCCCGGTGTGCTGGGCTGTGGTGCTGGGGAGCCGTGTGGACAGGCTCTGCTTGGGAGCGGTGTGAACAGGCTCTGATGGAGAACCAGGCGGGCTTTGGTGCTGGGCGGCCCCGTGTGCTGTGCTGGGGAGCCCGGTGTGCTGGGCTGGGGAGCCCCGTGTGCTTGGCTGTTGTGCTGGGTAGCCCGGTATGCTGGGCATTGGTGCTGAGGAACCGTGTAGACAGGCTCTGCTGGGGAGCAGTGTTTACAGGCTCTAATGGAGAGCCAGGCGGGCTGTGGTGCTGGGGGGCCCCGTGTGCTGTGCTGGGGAGCCCGGTGTGCTGGGCTGTAGTGCTGGGGAGCCGTGTGGACAGGCTCTGCTGGGGAGTGGTGTGAACAGGCTCTGCTGGAGAGCCAGGTGGCCTGTGGTGCTTGGGGCCCCCGTGTGCTGTGCTGGGGAACCCGGCGCACTGGGCTGTGCTGGTGGGGAGCCGTGTAGACAGGCTCTGCTGGGGAGCGGTTTGAACAGGCTCTGCTGGAGAGCCAGGTGGGCTGTGGTTTTGGGGGCCCCCGTGTGATGTGCTGGGGAGCCCGATGAGCTTGGCTGTGCTGCTGGGGAGCCGTGTGGACAGGCTCTGCTGGGGAGCGGTGTGAATAGGCTCTGCTGGAGAGACAGGCGGGCTGTGGTGCTGGGGGCCCTCGTGTGCTGTGCTGGGGAGCCAGGTGTGCTGGGCTGTGGTGCTTGCGAACCATGAAGACATGCTCTGCTGGGGAGCGGTGTGAACAGGCTCTGATGGAGAGCCAGGCGGGCTGTGGTGCTGGGGGCCCCCGTGTGCTGTGCTCGGGAGCCCGTTGAGCTGGGCTGGGGAGCCCGGTGTGCTGGGCTGTGGTGCTGGCGAACCGTGTAGACTGGCTCTGCTGCGGAGCTGTGTGAACAGGCTCTGATGGAGAGCCAGGCGGGATGTGGTGCTGAGGGACCCCGTGTGCGGTGCTGGGGGGCCCGGTGAGCTTGGTTGGCGAGCCCGGTGTGCTGGGCTGTGGTGTTGGCCAACCGTGTAGACAGGCTCTGCTTGGGGGCCCCGTGTGCTGTGCTGGGGAGCCCGTTGAGCCTGGCCGGGGAGCCCGGTGTGCTGGGCTGTGGTGCTGGGGAGCCGTGTGGACAGGCTCTGCTGGGGAGCGGTGTGAGCAGGCCATGATGGAGAGCCAGGCGGGATGTGGTGCTGGTGGCCCCCGTGTGCTGTGCTGGGGAGCCCGGTGAGCTTGGCCGGGTAGCCCGCTGTGCTAGGCTGTGCTGCTGGGGAGCCGTGTGGACAGGGACTGCTGGGGAGTGGTTTGAACAGGCTCTGCTCGGGAGCCAGGCAGGCTGTGGTGCTGGGGGGCCCCGTGTGCTGTGCTGGGGAGCCCGGTGTGCTGGGCTGGGGAGCCCCGTGTGCTGGGCTGTGGTGCTGGGGAGCCCGGTGTGCTGGGTTTTGGTGATGGGGAGCCGTGTAGACAGACTCTGGTGGGGAGCGTTGTGAACTGGCTCTGATGGAGAGCCAGGCGGGCTGCGGTGCAGGGGGCCCCCGTGTGCTGTGCTGGGGAGCCCGGTGAGCTGGGCCGGGGAGCCCGGTGTGCTGGGCTTTGCTGCTGGGGAGCTGTGTAGACAGGCTCTGCTGGGGAGCGGTGTGAACTGGCTCTGCTGGGGAGAGGTTTCAACAGGCTCTGATGGAGAGCCAGGTGAGCTGTGGTGCTGGGGGGCGCCGTGTGCTGTGCTGGGGAGCCCGGTGTGCTGGGCTGTGGTGCTGGGGAGCCGTGTAGACAGGCTCTGCTGGGGAGCAGTGTTTACAGGCTCTAATGGAGAGCCAGGCGGGCTGTGGTTTTGGGGGCCCCCGTGTGATGTGCTGGGGAGCCCGATGAGCTTGGCTGTGCTGCTGGGGAGCCGTGTGGACAGGCTCTGCTGGGGAGCGGTGTGAATAGGCTCTGCTGGAGAGACAGGCGGGCTGTGGTGCTGGGGGCCCTCGTGTGCTGTGCTGGGGAGCCAGGTGTGCTGGGCTGTGGTGCTTGCGAACCATGAAGACATGCTCTGCTGGGGAGCGGTGTGAACAGGCTCTGATGGAGAGCCAGGCGGGCTGTGGTGCTGGGGGCCCCCGTGTGCTGTGCTCGGGAGCCCGTTGAGGTGGGCTGGGGAGCCCGGTGTGCTGGGCTGTGGTGCTGGCGAACCGCGTAGACTGGCTCTGCTGCGGAGCTGTGTGAACAGGCTCTGATGGAGAGCCAGGCGGGATGTGGTGCTGAGGGACCCCGTGTGCGGTGCTGGGGGGCCCGGTGAGCTTGGTTGGCGAGCCCGGTGTGCTGGGCTGTGGTGTTGGCCAACCGTGTAGACAGGCTCTGCTTGGGGGCCCCGTGTGCTGTGCTGGGGAGCCCGTTGAGCCTGGCCGGGGAGCCCGGTGTGCTGGGCTGTGGTGCTGGGGAGCCGTGTGGACAGGCTCTGCTGGGGAGCGGTGTGAGCAGGCCATGATGGAGAGCCAGGCGGGATGTGGTGCTGGTGGCCCCCGTGTGTTGTGCTGGGGAGCCCGCTGTGCTAGGCTGTGCTGCTGGGGAGCCGTGTGGACAGGCTCTGCTGGGGAGCCAGGCGGGCTGTGGTGCTGGAGGCCCCCGTGTGCTGTGCTGGGGAGCCCGGTTAGCTGGGCTGGGGAGACCGGTGTCCAGGGCTGTGCTGCTGGGGAGCCGTGTTGACAGGCTCTGCTGGGGAGCCAGGCGGGCATTGGTGCTGGGGGGCCCGGTGTGCTGTGCTGGGGAGCCCGGTGTGCTGGGCTGTGGTGCTGGGGAGCCGTGTAGACAGGCTCTGTTTCGAAGCGGTGTGAACAGGCTCTGATGGAGAGCCAGGCGGGCTGTGGTGCTGGGGGCCCCCGTAAGGTGTTCTGGGGGGCCCGGTGAGCTGGGTTGGGGATCCCGGTGTGCTTTCCTGTGGTGCTGTGGAGCCGTGTGGACAGGCTCTGCTGGGGAGTGGTTTGAAAAGGCTCTGCTGGACAGCCAGGCGGGCTGTGGTGCTGGGGGCCCCCGTGTGCTGTGCTGGGGAGCCCGGTGTGCAGGGCTGTGCTGCTGGGGAGCTGTATGGACAGTCTCTGCTGGGGAATGGTTTGAACATGCTCTGATGGAGAGCCAGGCTGGCATTTGTGCTGGGGGGCCCGGTGTGATGTGCTGGGGAGCCCGGTGTGCTGGGCTGTGCTGCTGGGGGGCCGTGTGGACTGGCTCTGCTGGGGAGTGGTTTCAATAGGCTCTGCTGGGTAGTGGTGTGAACAGGCCATGATGGAGAGCCAGGCGGGATGTGGTGCTGGTGGCCCCCGTGTGCTGTGCTGGGGAGCCCGGTGAGCTTGGCCGGGTAGCCCGCTGTGCTAGGCTGTGCTGCTGGGGAGCCGTGTGGACAGGGACTGCTGGGGAGTGGTTTGAACAGGCTCTGCTCGGGAGCCAGGCAGGCTGTGGTGCTGGGGGGCCCCGTGTGCTGTGCTGGGGAGCCCGGTGAGCTGGGCGGGGAGCCCGGTGTGCTGGGCTGTGGTGCTGGGGAGCCGTGTAGACAGGCTCTGCTGGGGAGCGGAGTGAACAGGCTCTGTTGGGGAGCGGTGTGAACAGTCTCTGATGGAGAGCCAGGCGGGCTGTGGTGCTGGGGGACCCCGTGTGCTGTGCTGGGGAGCCCGGTGTGCAGGGCTGTGCTGCTAGGGAGCCGTATGGACAGTCTCTGCTGGGGAATGGTTTGAACAGGCTATGATGGAGAGCCAGGCGGGCTGTGGTGTTGGGGGCCCCCGTGTGCTTTGCTGGGGAGCCCGGTGAGCTGGGCTGGGGAGCCCGGTGTGCTGGGCTGTGCTGCTGGGGAGGCGTGTGGACTGGCTGTGCTGGGGAGTGGTTTGAACAGGCTCTGCTGGAGAGCCAGGCGGGCTGTGGTGCTGGGGGCCCCCGTGTGCTGTGCTGGCGAGCCCGGTGTCCTAGGGTGTGCTGCTGGGGAGCCGTGTGGACCGGCTCTGCTGAGGAGCGGTGTGAACAGGCTCTGATGGAAAGCCAGGCGGGCTGTGGTGTTGGGGGCCCCCGTGTGCTGTGCTGGTGAGCCCGGTGAGCTGGGCTGGCGAGCCCGGTGAGCTGTGCTGGGGAGCCCGTTGAGCTAGGCTGGGGAGCCCGGTGTGCTTGGCTGTGGTGCTGGGGAGCCGCGTGACAGGCTCTGCTGGGGAGTGGTTTGAACAGGCTCTGCTGGATAGCCAGGCGGGCTGTGGTGCTGGGAAGCCCCGTGTGCTGTGCTGTGGGGCCCCGTGTGCTGTGCTGGGGAGCCCGGTGAGCTGGGCAGAGTAGCCCGGTCAGCTGGGCTGTGGTGCTGGGTAGCCGTGTAGACAGGCTCTGCTGGGGAGCGATGTGAACAGGCTCTGATGGAGAGCCAGGCGGGCTGTGGTAATGGGGGCCCCCGTGTGCTCTGCTACGGAGCCCGGTGAGAAGGCCTGGGGAGCTCGGTGTGCTGGGCTGTGCTGCTTGGCAGCCGTGTGGACAGGCTCTGCTGGGGATCGGTTTGAACAGGCTCTGATGGAGAGCCAGGCGGGCTGTGGTGCTGCGTTGTCCCGTGTGCTGTCCTGGGGAGCCCGTTGAGCTGGGCTGGGGAGCCCGGTGTGCTGGGCTGTGCTGCTGGGGAGCCGTGTGGACAGGCTCTGCTGGGGAGAGGGTTGAACAGGCTCTGCTGGAGAGCCAGGCGGGCTGTGGTGCTGGGGAGCCGTGTGGACAGGCTCTGCTGGGTAGTGTTTTGAACAGGCTCTGCTGGAGAGCCAGGAGGGCTGTGGTGCTGGGCGCCCCCGTGTGCTGTGCTGGGGAGCCCGGTGAGCTGGGCTGGGGAGCCCGGTGTGCTGGGCTGTGCTGCTGGGGAACCGTGTGGACAAGCTCTGCTGGGGAGCGGTCTGAACAGGCTCTGATGGAGAGCCAGGTGGGCTGTGGTGCAGGGGAGCCCGGTGAGCAGGGCTGGGGAGCCCGGTGTGCTGGGCTGTTCTGCTGGGGAGCCGTGTGGACCGGCTCTGCTGTGGAGCGGTGTGAACAGGCTCTGCTGGAGAGCCAGGGGGGCTGTGGTGCTGGGGGGCCCCGTGTGCTGTGCTGGGGAGCCCTGTGAGATCGGCTTGGGAGCCCGGTGTTCTGGGCTGTGGTGCTGGGGAGCCCTGTGGACAGGCTCTGCTGGGGAGCCATTCGGGCTGTGGTGCTGGGGGGCCCCGTGTGCTGTGCTGGGGAGCCCGGTGAGCTGGGCAGTGCTGCTGGTGAGCCGAGTGGACAGGCTCTGCTGGAGAGCCTGGCGGGCTGTGGTGCTGGGGGCCCCCGTGTGATGTCCCGGGTAGCCCGGTGAGCTGGGCTGGGGAGCTCGGTGTGCCTGGCTGTGGTGCTGGGGAGCCGTGTAGACAGGCTGTCATGGGGAGCGGTGTGAACAGGCACTGATGGAGAGCCAGGTGGGCTGTGGTGTTGGGGGCCCCCGTGTGCTGTGTAGGCAAGCCCGGTGTCCTAGGGTGTGCTGCTGGGGAGCCGTGTGGACAGAATCTGCTGGGGAGCGGTGTGAAGAGGCTCTGCTGGAAAGCCAGGCGGGCTGTGGTGCTGGGGGGCCCCGTGTGTCTTGCTGGGGTGCCTGGTGAGATCGGCTGGGGAGCCCGGTGTGCTGGGCTGTGCTGCTGGGGAGCCCTGTGGACAGGCTCTGCTGGGGAGAGGTGTTAGCAGGCTCTGCTGGAGAGCCAGGCGGCCTATGGTTCTGGGGGCCACCATGTCCAGTGCTGAGGAGACCGGTTAGTTGGGCTGGGGATTCCAGTGTGCTGGGCTGTTCTGCTGGGGAGCCGTGTGGACAGGCTCTGCTGGGGAGCGGTGTGAAGAGGCTCTGCTGGAAAGCCAGGTGGGCTGAGGTGCTGGGGGGCCCCGTGTGTTGTGCTGGGGAGCCCGGTGAGCTGGGCTGGGGAGCCCGGTGTGCTGGGCTGTGGTGCTGGGGGGCCCCGTTTGCTGTGCTGCCTAGCCCGGTGAGATCGGCTGTGGAGCCTGGTGTGCTGGGCTGTGGTGCTGGGGAGCCGTGTGGACAGGCTCTGCTGGGGAGCGGAGTGAGCAGGTTCTGCTGGGGAGCGGTGTGAACAGTCTCTGATGGAGAGCCAGGCGGGCTGTGGTGCTGGGGGCCCCCGTGTGCTGTTCTGGGGTGCCCGGTTTGCTGGGCTGGGGAGCCCGGTGTGATGGGCTGTGCTGCTGGGGAGCCGTGTGGACAGGCTCTGCTGGGGAGCGGTTTGCACAGGCTCTGCTGGAGAGCAAGGCGCGCTGTGGTGCTGGGGGCCCCCGTTTGCTTTGCTGGGGACCACGGTGAGCTGGGCTTGGGAGCCCGGTGAGCTGGGCTGGGGAGCCCGGTGTGCTGGGCTGTGCTGCTGGGGAGCCGTGTAGAAAGGCTCTGCTGGGGAGCGGTGTGAACAGGATCTGATGGAGAGCCAGGCGGGCTGTGGTGCTGGTGGCCCCCGTGTGCTGTGCTGGGGAGCACGGTGAGCTGGGCTGGGGAACCCGGTTTGCTGGGCTGTGCTGCTGGGGAGCCGTGTGGACAGGCTCTGCTGGGGAGCGGTGTGAACAGGCTCTGATGGAGAGCCAGGCGGGCTGTGGTGCTGGTGGCCCCCGTGTGCTGTTCTGGGGTGCCCGGTTAGCTGGGCTGGGGAGCCAGGTAGGCTGGGCTGTGCTGCTGGGGAGCCGTGTGGACAGGCTCTGCAGGGGAGCGGTTTGCACAGGCTCGGCTGGAGAGCAAGGCGCGCTGTGGTGCTGGGGGCCCCCGTTTGTTGTGCTGGGGACCACGGTGAGCTGGGCTGCGCAGCCCGGTGTGCTGGGTTGTTCTGCTGGGGAGCCGTGTCGACAAGCTCTGCTGGGGAGCGGTGTGAACAGGCTCTGCTGGAGAGTCAGGGGGGCTGTGGTGCTGGGGAGCCCGGTGAGCTGGGCTGGGGAGCCCTGTGTGCTGGGCTGTTATGTTGGGGAGCCGTGTGGACAGGCTCTGCTGGGGAGCGGTGTTAACAGGCTCTGCTGGAGAGCCAGGGGGGCTGTGGTTCTGGGGGGCCCCGTGTTCTGTGCTGGGGAGCCCTGTGAGATCGGCTGGGGAGCCCGGTGTGCTGGGCTGTGGTGCTGGGGAGCCCTGTGGACAGGCTCTGCTGGGGAGCGGTGTGAACAGGCTGTGCTGGAGAGCCAGGCGGCCTGTGGTTCTGGGGGCCCCCCGTGTCCAGTGCTGGGGGCCCCCGTGTGATGTGCTGGCAAGCCCGGTGTCCTAGGGTGTGCTGCTGGGGAGCCGTGTGGACCGGCTCTGCTGAGGAGCGGTGTGAACAGGCTCTGATGGAAAGCCAGGCGGGCTGTGGTTTTGGGGGCCCCCGTGTGCTGTGCTCGTGAGCCCGGTGAGCTGGGTTCGGGAGCCCGGTGTTCTGGGCTGTGGTGCTGGGTAGCCGCGTAGACAGGCTCTGCTGGGGAGCGGTGTGAACAGGCTCTGCTGAGGAGAGGGTTGAACAGGCTCTGATGGAGAGCAAGGCGGGTTGTGGTAATGGGGGGCCCCGTGTGCTGTGCTGGGGGCCCCCGTGTGCTGTGCTGGGGGGCCCGGTGAGCTTGGCTGGCGAGCCCGGTGTGCTGGGCTGTGGTGCTGGCCAACCGTGTAGACAGGCTCTGCTGGGGGGCCTCGTGTGCTGTGCTGGGGAGCCCGTTGAGCCTGGCTGGGGAGCCCAGTGTGCTGGGCTGTGGTGCTGGGGAGCCGTGTGGACAGGCTCTGCTTGGGAGCGGTGTGAACAGGCCATGATGGAGAGCCAGGCGGGATGTGGTGCTGGGGGGCCCCGTGTGCTGTGCTGCGGAGCCCGATGAGCAGGGATGTGGGGCCCGGTGTGCTGGGCTGTGGTGCTGGGGAGCCGTGTGAACAGGCTCTGCTTGGGAGCCGTGAGGACAGGCTCTGCTGGGGAGCGGAGTGAACAGGCTCTGATGGACAGCCAGGCGGGCTGTTGTGCTCGGAAGCCCCGTGTGCTGTGCTGGGGGGCCCCGTGTGCTGTGCTGGGGAGCCCGTTGAGCTGGGCTGGTGCGCCCGGTGTGCTGGGCTGTGGTGCTGGGGAGCCGTGTGTACAGGCTCTGCTGGGGAGTGGTTTGAACAGGCTCTGCTGTGGAGCGGAGTGAACAGGCTCTGATTGAGAGCCAGGCGGGCTGTGGTGCTGGGGGGCGCCGTGTGCTAAGCTGGGGATCTCGTTGAGCTTGGCTGGGGAGTCTGGTGTGCTTGGCTGTGGTGCTGGGGAGCCGTGTGGACAGGCTCTGCTGGGGAGCGGTTTGAACAGGCTCTGCTGGAGAGCCAGGGGGGCTGTGGTTCTGGGGGGCCCCGTGTTCTGTGCTGGGGAGCCCTGTGAGATCGGCTGGGGCGCCCGGTGTGCTGGGCTGTGGTGCTGGGGAGCCCTGTGGACAGGCTCTGCTGGGGAGCGGTGTGAACAGGCTGTGCTGGAGAGCCAGGCAGCCTGTGGTTCTGGGGGCCCCCCGTGTCCAGTGCTGGGGGCCCCCGTGTGATGTGCTGGCAAGCCCGGTGTCCTAGGGTGTGCTGCTGGGGAGCCGTGTGGACCGGCTCTGCTGAGGAGCGGTGTGAACAGGCTCTGATGGAAAGCCAGGCGGGCTGTGGTTTTGGGGGCCCCCGTGTGCTGTGCTCGTGAGCCCGGTGAGCTGGGCTCGGGAGCCCGGTGTTCTGGGCTGTGGTGCTGGGTAGCCGCGTAGACAGGTTCTGCTGGGGAGCGGTGTGAACAGGCTCTGCTGAGGAGAGGGTTGAACAGGCTCTGATGGAGAGCAAGGCGGGTTGTGGTAATGGGGGGCCCCGTGTGCTGTGCTGGGGGCCCCCGTGTGCTGTGCTGGGGGGCCCGGTGAGTTTGGCTGGCGAGCCCGGTGTGCTGGGCTGTGGTGCTGGCCAACCGTGTAGACAGGCTCTGCTGGGGGGCCTCGTGTGCTGTGCTGGGGAGCCCGTTGAGCCTGGCTGGGGAGCCCAGTGTGCTGGGCTGTGGTGCTGGGGAGCCGTGTGGACAGGCTCTGCTTGGGAGCGGTGTGAACAGGTCATGATGGAGAGCCAGGCGGGATGTGGTGCTGGGGGGCCCCGTGTGCTGTGCTGCGGAGCCCGATGAGCTGGGATGTGGGGCCCGGTGTGCTGGGCTGTGGTGCTGGGGAGCCGTGTGAACAGGCTCTGCTTGGGAGCCGTGAGGACAGGCTCCGCTGGCGAGTCGTTTGAACAGGCTCTGCTGGGGAGCGGAGTGAACAGGCTCTGATGGACAGCCAGGCGGGCTGTTGTGCTGGGAAGCCCCGTGTGCTGTGCTGGGGGGCCGCGTGTGCTGTGCTGGGGAGCCCGTTGAGCTGGGCTGGGGCGCCCGGTGTGCTGGGCTGTGGTGCTGGGGAGCCGTGTGTACAGGCTCTGCTGGGGAGTGGTTTGAACAGGCTCTGCTGGGGAGCGGAGTGAACAGGCTCTGATTGAGAGCCAGGCGTGCTGTGGTGCTGGGGGGCGCCGTGTGCTAAGCTGGGGATCTCGTTGAGCTGGGCTGGGGAGTCTGGTGTGCTGGGCTGTGGTGCTGGGGAGCCGTGTGGACAGGCTCTGGTGGGGACTGGTTTGAACAGGCTCTGCTGGAGAGCCAGGCGGGCTGTGGTGTTGGGGGGCCCTGTGTGCAGTGCTGGGGAGCCGGTGAGCTGGGCTGGGTAGCCCGGTGTGCTGGGCTGTGGTGCTGGGGAGCCGTGTAGTCAGGCTCTGCTGCGGAGCGCTGTGACCAGGCTCTTATGGAGAGCCAGGCGGGCTGTGGTGCTGGGGGGCCCCGTGTGCTTTCCTGTGGAGCCCGGTGAGCTGGGCTGGGCAGCCCGGTGTGCTGGGCTGTGGTGATGGGGAGCCGTGTAGACAGGCTCTGCTGGGGAGCGGTGTGAACAGGCTCTGATGGAGAGCCAGGCGGGCTGTGATGGTGGGGGACCCCATGTGCTGTGCTGGGGGGCCTGGTGAGGTGGGCTGGGGAGACCGGTGTGCTGGGCTCTGCTGCTGGGGAGCCGTGAGGAAAGGCTCTTCTGGCGAGTGGTTTGAACAGGCTCTGCTGGAGAGCCAGGCGGGCTGTGGTGCTGGGGGGCCCCGTGTGCTGTGCTGGGGAGCCCGGTGAGCTGGGGAGCCCGGTGTGCTGGGCTTTGGTGCTGGGGAGCCGTGTAGACAGGCTCTCCTGCGGAGCGGTGTGAACAGGCTCTGATGGAGAGCCAGGCGGGCTGTGGTGCTGGGGGGCCCCGTGCGCTGTGCTGGGGGGCCCGGTCAGCTGGGCTGGGGAGCCCGGTGTACTGGACTGTGGTGCTGGCCAACCGTGTAGACAGGCTCTCCTGGGGGGCCCCGTGTGCTGTGCTGGGGAGCCCGTTTAGCTGGGCTGGGGAGCCTGGTGTGCTGGGCTGTGGTGCTGGGGAGCCGTGTGGACAAGGTCTGCTGGGGAGTGGTTTGAACAGGCTCTGCTGGACAGCCAGGCGGGCTGTTGTGCTTGGGGGCCCCGTGTGCCGTGCTGGGGAGCCCGGTGACCTGGGCTGGGGAGCCCGGTGTGCTGGGTTGTGGTGCTTGGGAGCCGTGTGGAGAGGCTCTCCTGGGGAGTGGTTTGAACAGGCTCTTATGGAGAGCCAGGCGGGCTGTGGTGCTGGGGGGCCCCGTGTGCTGTGCTGGGGAGCCCGCCTGGGTCTGATGGAGAGCCAGGCGGGCTGTGGTGCTGGGGGGCCCCGTGTGCTGTGCTGGGGAGCCCGGTGTGCTGGGCTGGTGAGCCCCGTGTGCTGGGCTGTGGTGCTGGGGAGCCCGGTGTGCTGGGTTTTGGTGATGGGGAGCCGTGTAGACAGACTCTGGTGGGGAGCGTTGTGAACTGGCTCTGATGGAGAGCCAGGCGGGCTGCGGTGCAGGGGGCCCCCGTGTGCTGTGCTGGGGAGCCCGGTGAGCTGGGCCGGGGAGCCCGGTGTGCTGGGCTTTGCTGCTGGGGAGCTGTGTAGACAGGCTCTGCTGGGGAGCGGTGTGAACTGGCTCTGCTGGGGAGAGGTTTCAACAGGCTCTGATGGAGAGCCAGGTGAGCTGTGGTGCTGGGGGGCGCCGTGTGCTGTGCTGGGGAGCCCGGTGTGCTGGGCTGTGGTGCTGGGGAGCCGTGTGGACATGCTCTGTTTCGGAGCGGTGTGAACAGGCTCTGATGGAGAGCCAGGCGGGCTGTGGTGCTGGGGGGCCCCGTGTGCTGTGACGGGGAGCCCGGTGAGCTGGGCTGGGGAGCCCGGTGTGCTGGGCTGTGGTGCTGGGGAGCCGTGTGGACAGGCTCTCAAGGGATGCGGTGTGAAAAGGCTCTGATGGAGAGCCAGGCGGGCTGTGGTGCTGGGGGGCCCCGTGCGCTGTGCTGGGGGGCCCGGTCAGCTGGGCTGGGGAGCCCGGTGTACTGGACTGTGGTCCTGGCCAACCGTGTAGACAGGCTCTCTTGGGGGGCCCCGTGTGCTGTGCTGGGGAGCCCGTTGAGCTGGGCTGGGGAGCCAGGTGTGCTGGGCTGTGGTGCTGGGGAGCCGTGTGGACAAGGTCTGCTGGCGAGTGGTTTGAACAGGCTCTGCTGGGGAGCGGAGTGAACAGGCTCTGATGGAGTTCCAGGCGGGCTGTTGTGCTGGGAAGCCCCGTGTGCTGTGCTGGGGGGCCCCGTGTCCTGTGCTGGGGAGCCCGCTGAGCTGGGCTGTGGTGCTGGGGAGCCGTGTTGTAAGGCTCTTCTGGCGAGTGGTTTGAACAGGCTCTGCTGGGGAGTGGTTTGAACAGGCTCTGCTGGGGAGCGGAGTGAACAGGCTCTGATGGAGAGCCAGGCGGGCTGTGGTGCTGGGGGCCCCCGTTTGCTTTGGTCGGGAGCCCGGTGAGCTGAGCTGCGGATCCCGGTGTGCTGGGCTGTGGTGCTGGGGAGCCGTGTAGTCAGGCTCTGCTGGGGAGCGGTGTGAATAGTCTCTGATGGAGAGCCAGGCGGGCTGTGGTGCTGGGGGGCCCGGTGTGCTGTGCTGGGGAGCCCGGTGTGCTGGGCTGTGGTGCTGGGGAGCCGTGTGGACAGGCTCTGCTGGGGAGAGGGTTGAACAGGCTCTGATGGAGAGCAAGGCGGGCTGTGTTAATGGGGGGCCCCGTGTGCTGTGCTGGGGAGCCCGGTTTGCTGGGCTGGGGAGCCCGTTGAGCTGGGCTGGGGAGCCCGGTGTGCTGGGCTGTGGTGCTGGGGAGCCGTGTCTACAGGCTCTTCTGGGGAGCAGTGTGAACAGGCTCTGAGGGACAGCCAGGCGTTCTGTGGTGCTGGTGGCCCCCGTGTGCTCTGCTGGGGAGCCATTCGGGCTGTGGTGCTGGGGGGCCCCGTCTGCTGTGCTGGGGAGCCCGGTGTGCTGGGCTGGGGAGCCCCGTGTGCTGGGCTGTGGTGCTGGGGAGCCCGGTGTGCTGGGCTCTGGTGATCGGGAGCCGTGTAGACAGACTCTGCTGCGGAGCGGTGTGAACAGGCTCTGATAGAGAGCCAGGCGGGCTGTGGTGCTGGGGGCCCCCGTGTGCTGTGCTGGGGAGCCCGGTTAGCTGGGCTGAGGAGCCCGGTGTGCTGGGCTGAGCTGCTGGCGTGCCGTGTGGAGAGGGTCTGCTGGGAAGCCGTGTGAACAGGCTCTGATGGAGAGCCAGGCGGGCTGTGCTGCGGTTTGCGGGGCTGCTGGGGAGCCGTGTAGACAGGCTCTTCTGGGGAGCTTTGTGAACAGGCTCTGATGGAGAGCCAGGCGGGCTGTGGTGCTGGGGGCCCACGTGTGCTGTGCTTGGGAGCCCGGTGAGCTGGGCTGGGCAGCCCGGTGTGCTGGGCTGTGCATCTGGGGAGCCGTGTGGATAGGATCTGCTGGGGAGCGGTTTCAACAGGCTCTGTTGGAGAGCAAGGCGTGCTGTGTTGCTGGGGGCCCCCGTGTGCTGTGCTGGGGAGCCCGGTGAGCTGGGCTCGGGAGCCCGGTGTGCTGGCCTGTGCTGCTTGGGAGCCGTGTGGACAGGCTCTGCTGGGGAGTGGTTTGAACAGGCTCTCTTGGGGACTGGTTTGAACAGGCTCGGCATGGGAGCCAGGCGGGCTGTTGTGCTGGGGGGCCCCGTGTGCTGTGCTGTGGAGCCCGGTGAGCTGGTCTATGGAGCCCGGTGTGCTGGGCCGTGGTGCTGGGGAGCCGTGTAGAAAGGCTCTGCTGGGGAGCGGAGTGAACAGGCTCTGCTGGGGAGCTGTGTGAACAGTCTCTGATTGAGAGCCAGGCGGGCTGTGGTGCTGGGGGCCCCCGTGTGCTGTGCTGGGGAGCCCGGTTAGCTGGGCTGGCGAGCCCGGTGTGCAGGGCTGTGCTGCTGGGGAGACGAATGGACAGTCCCTGCTGGGGATAGGTTTGAACAGGCTCTGATGGAGAGCCAGGCGGGCTGTGGTATTGGGGGCCCCCGTGTGCTGTGCTGGTGAGCCCGGTGAGCTGGGCTGGCGAGCCCGGTGTTCTGGGCTGTGCTGCTGGTTAGGCATGTGGACAGGCTGTGGTGGGGAGTGATTTGAACAGGCTCTGCTGGAGAGCAACGTGGGCTGTGGTGCTGGGGGCCCCCGTGTGCTGTGCTGGGGGCCCCCGTGTGCTGTGCTGGGGAGCCCGGTGTGCTGGGCTGTGCTGCTGGGGAGCTGTGTAAAGAGGCTCTGCTGGAGAGCCAGGTGGGCTGTGGTGCTGGGGGCCCCCGTGTGCAGTGCTGGGGATCCCGGTGTGCTGGGCTGTGCTGGTGGGGAGCCGTGTGGAAAGGCTCTGCTGGGGAGCCATTCGGGCTGTGGTGCTGGGGGGCCCCGTGTGCTGTGCTGGGGAGCCCGGTGAGCTTGGGAGCCCGGTGTGCTGGGCTTTGGTGCTGGGGAGCCGTTTGGACAGGCTCTGCTGGGGAATGGTTTGAACAGGCTCTTCTGGAGAGGCAGGCGGGCTGTGGTGCTGGGGAGCCGTTTGGACAGTATCTGTTGGGGACAGGTTTGAACAGGCTCTGATGGAGAGCCAGGCGGGCTCTGGTGCTGGGGAGCCCTGTGAGCTGGGCAGAGGAGCCCGGTGTGCTGGGCTGTGCTGCTGGCGAGCCGTGTAGACAGGCTCTGCTGGGGAGCAGTGTGAACAGGCTCTGCTGGAGAGCCAGTTGGGCTGTGGTGCTGTGGGGCCCTGTGTGCTGTGCTGTGGAGCCCGGTGAGCTGGGCTGGGGAGCCCGGTGTGCTGGGCTGTGGTGCTGGGGAGCCGTGTAGACAGGCTCTGCTGCGGAGCGGTGTGACCAGGCTCTTATGGAGAGCCAGGCGGGCTGTAGTGCTGAGGGCCCCCGTGTGCTGTGCTGGGCGGCCCGGTGAGCTGGGCTGGGGATCCCGGTGTGCTGGGCTGTGGTGCTGGGGAGCCGTGTAGACAGGCTCTTCTGGGGAGCGGAGTGAACAGGCTCTGCTGAGGAGCGGTGTGAAGAGGCTCTGATGGAGAGCAAGCGGGCTGTGGTGCTGGGAAGATCCGTGTGCTTTGCTGGGGGGCCCCGTGTGCTGTGCTGGGGAGCCCGGTGTGCTGGGCTGTGGTGCTGGGGAGCCGTGTGGACAGGCTCGGCTTGGGAGCGGAATGAACAGGCTCTGATGGAGAGCCAGACGGGCTGTGGTGCTGGGAAGACCCGTGTGCTGTGCTGGGGAGCCAGTTGAGCTGGGCTGGGAAGCCCCGTGTGCTGTGCTGGGGGCCCCCGTGTGCTGTGCTGGGGAGCCCGGTGTGCTGGGCTGTGGTGCTGGGGAGCCGCGTAGACAGGCTCTGCTCGGGAGCCATTCGGGCTGAGGTGCTGGGGGGCCCCGTGTGCTGTGCTGGGGAGCCCGGTGAGCTGGGCTGGGGAGCCCGGTGTGCTGGGCTGTGCTGCTGGGGAACCGTGTGGACAAGCTCTGCTGGGGAGCGGTCTGAACAGGCTCTGATGGAGAGCCAGGTGGGCTGTGGTGCAGGGGAGCCCGGTGAGCAGGGCTGGGGAGCCCGGTGTGCTGGGCTGTTCTGCTGGGGAGCCGTGTGGACCGGCTCTGCTGTGGAGCGGTGTGAACAGGCTCTGCTGGAGAGCCAGGGGGGCTGTGGTGCTGGGGGGCCCCGTGTGCTGTGCTGGGGAGCCCTGTGAGATCGGCTTGGGTGCCCGGTGTTCTGGGCTATGGTGCTGGGGAGCCCTGTGGACAGGCTCTGCTGGGGAGCCATTCGGGCTGTGGTGCTGGGGGGCCCCGTGTGCTGTGCTGGGGAGCCCGGTGAGCTGGGGAGCCCGGTGTGCTGGGCTTTGGTGCTGGGGAGCCGTGTAGACAGGCTCTCCTGCGGAGCGGTGTGAACAGGCTCTGATGGAGAGCCAGGCGGGCTGTGGTGCTGGGAGGCCCCGGTGTGCTGTGCTGGGGAGCCCGGTGAGCTGGGCTGGGGAGCCCGGTGTTCTAGGCTGTTCTGCTGCTGAGGCTTGTCGACAGGCTGTGCTGGGGAGTGGTTTGAACAGGCTCTACTGGAGAGCAACGCGGGCTGTGGTACTGGGGGGCCCCGTGTGCTGTGCTGGGGAGCCCGGTGTGCTGGGCTGGGGAGCCCCGTGTGCTGGGCTGTGGTGCTGGGGAGCCCGGTGTGCTGGGTTTTGGTGATGGGGAGCCGTGTAGACAGACTCTGGTGGGGAGCGTTGTGAACTGGCTCTGATGGAGAGCCAGGCGGGCTGCGGTGCAGGGGGCCCCCGTGTGCTGTGCTGGGGAGCCCGGTGAGCTGGGCCGGGGAGCCCGGTGTGCTGGGCTTTGCTGCTGGGGAGCTGTGTAGACAGGCTCTGCTGGGGAGCGGTGTGAACTGGCTCTGCTGGGGAGAGGTTTCAACAGGCTCTGATGGAGAGCCAGGTGAGCTGTGGTGCTGGGGGGCGCCGTGTGCTGTGCTGGGGAGCCCGGTGTGCTGGGCTGTGGTGCTGGGGAGCCGTGTAGACAGGCTCTGTTTCGAAGCGGTGTGAACAGGCTCTGATGGAGAGCCAGGCGGGCTGTGGTGCTGGGGGCCCCCATGTGCTGTGCTGGGGATCTCGTTGAGCTGGGCTGGGGAGCCCGGTGTGCTGGGCTGTGGTGCTGGAGAGCTGTGTGGACCGGCTCTTCTCGGGAGTGGTTATAACAGGTTCTGCTGGAGAGCCAGGCGGGCTGTGGTGTTTGGGGGCCCAGTGTGCTGTGCTGGGGAGCCCGGTTAGCTGGGCTGTGGTGCTGGGGAGCCGTGCGGACAGGCTCTGCTGGGGAGTGGTTTGAACAGGCTCTGATGGAGAGCCATGCGGGCTGTGGTGCTGGGAAGACCCGTGTGCTGTGCTGGGGATCAGGTTGAGCTGGGCTGGGGAGCCCGGTGTGGTGGGCTGTGGTGCTGGGGAGCCGTGTGGACAGGCTCTGCTGGGGAGAGGGTTGAACATGCTCTGATGGAGAGCCAGGCGGGCTGTGGTGCTTGGGGGCCCC
This sequence comes from Dascyllus trimaculatus, assembly GCA_024666655.1. Classification (NCBI taxonomy): domain Eukaryota; kingdom Metazoa; phylum Chordata; class Actinopteri; family Pomacentridae; genus Dascyllus; species Dascyllus trimaculatus. The sequence goes on from JAMOIN010001531.1 coordinate 57,092, forward strand.
GTGTGCTGTGCTGGGGAGCCCGTTGAGCTGGGCTAGGGAGCCCGGTGTGATGGGCTGTGGTGCTGGGGAGCCGTTTGGACAGGCTCTGCTGGGGAGTGGTTTGCACAGGCTCTGCTCGAGAGCCAGGCGGGCTGTGGTGATGGGGGGCCCCTTGTGCAGTGCTGGAGAGCCCGGTGAGCTGGGCTGTGGTGCTGGGGAGCCGTGTGGACAGGCTCTGCTGGGGAGCGGTGTGAAATGGATCTGATTGAGAGCCAGGCAGGCTGTGGCTCTGGGGGGCCCCGTGTGCTGTGCTGGGGAGCCCGTTGAGCTGGGCTTCGAAGCCCGGTGTGTTGGGCTGTGGTGCTGGTGAGCCGTGTGGAAAGGCTCTGCTGGGGAGTGGTTTGAACAGGGTCTGCTGGATGGCCAGGCGGGCTGTGGTACTGGGGGCCCCTTTGTGATGTGCTGGGGAGCCCGGTGAGCTGGGCTGAGGAGCCTGGTGTGCTGGGATGTGGTGCTGGGGTGCCGTGTGGACAGGCTCTGCTGGGGAGTGGTTTGAAAGGACTCGGCTAGAGAGCCAGGCGGGCTGTGGTGCTGGGGGGCCCCGTGTGTTGTGCTGGGGAGCCCGGTGGGCTGGGCCGCGGAGCCCGGTGTGCTGGGCTGTGGTGATGGGGAGCCGTGTAGACAGGCTCTGCTGGGGAGCGGTGTGAACAGGCTTTGATGGAGAGCCAGGCGGGCTGTGATTGTGGGGGCCCCCATGTGCTGTGCTGGGGGGCCCGGTGAGGTGGGCTGGGGAGACCGGTGTGCTGGGCTCTGCTGCTGGCGAGCCGTGTGGAAAGGCTCTGCTGGCGAGTGGTTTGAACAGGCTCTGCTGGAGAGCCAGGCGGGCTGTGGTGCTGGGGGGCCCCGTGTGCTGTGCAGGGGAGCCCGGTGTGCTGGGCTGTGATACTGGTGAGCGGAATGGAAAGTTTCTACTGGGGAGCGGTGTGAACAGGCTCTGATGGAGAGTCAGGCTTGCTGTTGTGCTGGGGGCCCCCATGTGCTGTGCTGGGGAGCCCGGTGAGCTTGGCTGGGGAGCCCGTTGTGCTGGGCTGTGCTTCTGGGGAGCCGTGTGGACAGGCTCTGCTGCGGAGCGCTTTGACCAGGCTCAGATGGAGAGCCAGGCGGGCTGTGGTGCTGGGGGGCCCCGTGTGCTGTCCTGGGGAGACCGGTGAGCTGGGCTGGGGAACCCGGTATGATGGGCTGTGGTGATGGGGAGCCGTGTAGACAGGCTCTGCTGGGGACTGGTTTGAACAGGCTCTGCTTGAGAGCCAGGCGGGCTGTGGTGCTGGGGAGCCATGTGGACAGGCTCTGCTGGGGAGTGGTTTGAACAGGCTCTGCTGGAGAGCCAGGAAGGCTGTGGTGCTGGGGGGCCCCGTGTGCTGTGCTGGGGAGCCCTGTGAGCTTGGCTGGGGAGCCCGGTGAGCTGGGCTTTTGTGCTGGGGAGCCGTGTAGAAAGGCTCTGCTGCGGACGGGTGTGAACAGGCTCTGATTGAGAGCCAGGCGGGCTGTGGTGCTGGGGGCCCCCGTGTGCTGTGCTCAGGAGCCCGTTGAGCTTGGCTGGGAAGCCCGGTGTGCTGGGCTGTGGTGCTGGGGAGCAGTGTAGACAGTCTCTGCTGTGGAGTGGTTTGAACAGTCTCTGATGCAGAGCCAGGCAGGCTGTATTGCTGGGGGGCCCCGTGTGCTGTGCTGGGGAGGCCGGTGTGCTGGGCTGTGGTGCTGGTGAGCCGTGTGGACAGGCTGTGCTGTGGAGCGGTGTGAACAGGCTCTGATGGAGACCCAGGCGGGCTGTGGTGCTGGGGGGCACCGAGTTCTATGCTGGGGAGCCCGGTGAGCTGGGCTGGGGAGCCCGGTGTGCTGGGCTGTGCTGCTTGGTAGGCGTGTGGACCGGCTCTGCTGGGGAGCGGTGTGGACAGGCTCTGCTGGACAGGCAGGCGGGCTGTGGTGCTGGGGGGCCCCCGTGTGCTGTGCTCGGTAGCCCGGTGAGCTGGGCTGCGGGGCCCGGTGATCTGGGCTGAGCTGTTGGGGTGCCGTGTGGACAGGGTCTGCTGGGAAGCGGTGTTAACAGGCTAAGATGGAGAGCCGGGCGGGCTGTGGTGCTGGGGGGCCCCGTGTGCTGTGCTCGGAAGCCCGGTGAGCTGGGCTGCGGAGCCCGATGTACTGGGCTTAGCTGCTGGGGTGCCGTTTGGACAGGGTCTGCTGGGGAGCGGTGTGAACAGGCTCTGATGGAGATCCAGGCGGGCTTTGCTGCGGTGTGCGGGGCTGCTGGGGAGCCGTGTAGACAGGCTCTGCTGGAGAGCCAGGCGGGCTATGTTGCTGGGGGGGCCCGTGTGCTGTGTGTGGGAGCCCGGTGAGCTGGGCTGGGGAGCCCGGTGTGCTGGGCTGTGGTGCTTGGGAGCCGTGTGGACTCGCTATGCTGGGGAGGGGTTTGAAAAGGCTGTGATGGAGAGCCAGGCGGGCTGTGGTGCTGGGGAGACCGGTGAGCTGGGCAGAGGAGCCCGGTGTGCTGGGCTTTTGTGCTGGGGAGCCGTATAGACAGGCTGTGCTGCGGAGGGGTTTGAACAGGCCCTGATGGAGAGCCAGGCGGGCTGTGGTGCTGGGGGCCCCCGTGAGCTGTGCTCAGGAGCCCGGTGAGCTGTGCTGGGGAGCCCGGTGAGGTGGGCTGGGGAGACCGGTGTGCTGGGCTCTGCTCTCGGGGAGCCGTGTGGAAAGGCTCTGCTGGCGAGTGGTTTGAACCGGCTCTGCTGGAGAGCCAGGCGGGCTGTGGTGCTGGGGGGCCCCGTGTGCTGTGCAGGGGAGCCCGGCTTACTGGGCCGTGGTACTGGCGAGCGGTATGGACAGGCTCTGCAGGGGAGCGGTGTGAACAGGCTCTGATGGAGAGTCAGCCGGGCTGTGGTGCTGAGGGCCCCCTTGTGCTGTGCTGGCGAGCCCGGTGAGCTTGGCTGGGGAGCCCGGTGTGCTGGGCTGTGCTGCTGGGGAGCCGTGTGGACAGGCTCTGCTGCGGAGCGCTGTGTCCAGGCTCTGATGGAGAGCCAGGCGGGCTGTGGTGCTGGGGGGCCCCGTGTGCTGTCTTGGGGAGCCCGGTGTTCTGGGCTGTGGTGCTGGCGAGCCGTGTAGACAGGCACTGCTGGGAAGCGCTGTGAACAGGCTCTGATGGACAGCCAGGCGTTCTGTGGTGCTGGGGGCCTCCGTGTGCTTTGCGGGGGAGCCCGGTGAGCAGGGCCGGGGAGCCCGGTGTGCTGGGCTGTGCTGCTGGCGAGCTGTGTGGACAGGCTCTGCCGGGGAGCTGTGTGAAAAGGCTCTGATGGAAAGCCAGCCGGGCTGTGGTGCTAGGGGCCCCCGTGTGCTGTGCTGGGGAGCCTGGTGAGCTGTGCTGGGGAGACCGTTTAGCTGGGCTGGTGAGCCCGGTGTGTTGGGCTGTGGTACTGGGGAGCCGTGTGGACAGGCTCTTCTGGGGGGTGGCTTGAACATTCTCTGCTGGAGAGCGTGTCGGGCTGTGGTGCCGGGGGGGCCCGTGTTCTGTGCTGGGGACCCTGGTGAGCTGGGCTGGGGAGCCCGGTGTGCTGGGCTGTGCTTCTGGGGAGCCGTGTGGACAGGCACTGCCGGGGAGCGGTGTGAAAAGGCTCTGATGGAAAGCCAACCGGGCTGTGGTGCTGGGGGCCCCCGTGTGCTGTGCTCGGGAGCACAGTGAGCTGGGCTGGGGAGCCCAGTGTACTGGGCTGTGGTGCTGGGGAGCCGTGTTGACAGGCTCTGCTGGGGAGCGGTGTGAATAGGCCCTGATGGAGTGCCAGGAGGGCTGTGGTGTTGGGGGCCCCCGTGTGCTGTGCTGGGGACCCCAGTGAGCTGGGCTGGGTGCCCAGTGAGCTGGGCTGGAGAGCCCGGTGGGCTGGGCTGTGCTGCTGGGGAGTGGTTTGGACAGGCTCTGCTGGGGAGTGGTTTGAACAGGCTCTGCTGGAGAGCCAGTCGGGCTTTGGTGCTGGGGGGCCCCGTGTGCTGTTTTGGGGGCCCCTGTGTCCTGTGCTGGGGAGCCCGGTGTGCTTGGCTGTGGTGCTGATGGAGTGCCAGGAGGGCTGTGGTGTTGGGGGCCCCCGTGTGCTGTGCTGGGTACCCCAGTGAGCTGGGCTGGGTGCCCAGTGAGCTGGGCTGGGGAGCCCGGTGGGCTGGGCTGTGCTGCTGGGGAGCCGTTTGGACAGGCTCTGCTGGGGAGTGGTTTGAACAGGCTCTGCTGGAGAGCCAGGCGGGCTTTGGTGCTGGGGGGCCCCCTGTGCTGTTTTGGGGGCCCCTGTGTCCTGTGCTGGCGAGCCCGGTGAGCTGGGCTGGGGAGCCCGGTGTGCTGGGCTGTGGTGCTGGGGAGCCGTGTAGACAGGCTCTGTTGGGGAGCGGAGTGAACAGGCTCTGCTGGGGAGCGGTGTGAACAGTCTCTGATGGAGAGCCAGGCAGGTTATGGTGCTGGGGGGCCCCGTGTGCCGTGCTCGGGAGCCCGGTGAACTGGGCTGGGGAGCCCGGCGTGCTGGGCTGTTCTGCTGGGGAGCCGTGTGGACAGGCTCTTCTGGGGAGCGGTCTGGACAGGCTCTGCTGGACAGCCAGGCGGGCTGTGGTGCTGGGGTGCCCAGTGTGCTGTGCTGCGGAGCCCGTTGAGCTGGGCTGGGGAGCCCGGTGTGCTGGACTGCTGTGCTGGGGAGCCGTGTGGACCGGCTCTCCTGGGGAGTGGTGTGAAAAGGCTCTTCTTGAGCCAGGCGGGCTGTGGTGCTGGGGGCCCCCGTTTGATGTCCCGGGGAGCCCGGTGAGCTGGGCTGGGGAGCCCGGTGTGCTGTGCTGTGCTGCTGGGGACGGGTTTGAACAGACTCTGATGGAGAGCCAGGCGGGCTCTGGTGCTTGGGGGCCCCGTGTGCTCTGCTGGGGAGCCCGGTGAGCTGGGCTGGAAAGCCCGGTGTGCTGTGCTGTGATGCTGGGGAGCCGTGTGGACAGGCTCTTCTGGGGAGTGGTTTGAAGAGGCGCTGCTGGATAGCCAGGCGGGCTGTGGTGCTGGGGGCCCCCGTGTGCTGTGCTGCGGAGCCCGTTGAGCTGGGATGTGGAGCCCGGTGTGCTAGGCTGTGGTGCTGGGAAGCCGTGTGGACAGGCTCATCTGGGGTGCCGTGTGGACAGGCTCTGCTGGCGAGTGGTTTGAACAGGCTCTGCTGGGGAGCGGAGTGAACAGGCTCTGATGGAGAGCCAGGCGGGCTGTGGTGCTGGAGGGGCCCGTGTGCTGTGCTGGGGATCTCGTTGAGCTAGGCTGGGGGGCCCGGTGTAATGGGCTGTGATGCTGGGGAGCCGTGTGGACAGGCTCTGCTGGGGAGTGGTTTGAACAGGCTCTGCTCGAGAGCCAGGCGGGCTGTGGTGCTGGGGGGCCCCGTGTGCTGTGCTGGGGAGCCCGGTGTGCTGGGCTGTGGTACTGGCGAGCCGTGTGGACAGGCTCTGCTTGGGAGCGGTGTGAAACGGCTC